>RJWH01011477.1:0-12023 GCA_004363575.1 Solenodon paradoxus | reverse complement strand
GCTTGTTGTGGGACGGCGCCTGTGAGGTTCACGGACTAGGAGGAAGGTGGAGAAGCTACTCTGATCTCAGGGCAGAAGAGGGCGAGCAGAGGGAATTTCATTCCATCCGCAGATGCAGCCTTTCTTGTAGCCCTGAGACCCGTCTGAGGGCTGCCATCTTTTCTCTGGAAGCAGTGAACGCTCTAGTTTGTGGAATGAATTTTCCTCGTAACACACATCTGCAACGTGATACCTGAATTTTTATTGTCACATAACTAATAAGCAGCAACTCCTAGTTTCTTCCTAGATGGCGTGGAAACGTACAGTTTCTAGATCTTCCTCACAATTTGACCTTGTACTGTAGATTGATCCCTGGGGAGCATGGTGTTCCCCAATTATATAATGAAGTACTTCTATATAGGCAGAGTCGTTTCAAGTTTACTTCAAATCATCAGGTACTACCACTTAATATTTAAAACACTATGTATTACCTTAGGTTTTGCTCTGTTACATTATACTCAGTCATATTCACTAAAATAACTATTACTATAAATATCGTTCTATTCCTTTCCTGGGACATAATACGGTTGTTTCTGTCCTTCAGAAAATCAGCATCAACTTTCCAAAATATTTAGAAATATTGTTTACGAATAATTATTATATGGTTTAAAATAGCATGATAAAATGAATACATCTTGATGTGTATCTGTTAATTACAGTAATATCATATCCACGGGAATCTTTCCCCTAACAAATTACATCCACATACTTCAATGTATAAAAATGTTTCAAATACATTTTGAGGTTTGGGTGACATACATATTTAATGTATATGCTCTAGAAATGTTTGATACTGCATGCACCGGTGAGTTCAGTACTACAGCTAATGAACATCTCCGTCACCTCAAAAGGCTTCCTCGCGGCCCCTCGTGGTGTTTCCACCTGCCTCTCTCTATCCTCCCTCTCCGCTTCCCCCTGCTCCAGCGCGAGGCAACCGCTGAAGCCCTTTCACACTGGATTAGTTTTTTTTCCTATAATTTTACGTGAATGGTGTCAACATGTGTCTCTTGTTTTGTTTTGTTTTGTTTTTTTTCATTTGATAATTATTGATCCACTTCCTGCATGTATGAATAATGATTTCTTTCTATGGTTGAGGAATATTTAATTATATGGATACGGCACAATTGATTCTACCCATTCACCCGGTAATGGATATTAGGGTTGTTTCCAATTTGAGTCTCTTGTAGGTAAAGGTGGAACGACCCTTGTGTGCATCTGCCTTCTTGCTCTTAGGTCCTTACAAGTACAATGTCTGGGGTATAAATAGTTGTAAGAAGAACATGGTAAGACAATGCTGAACTGTTTTCCAGGGGGTCTCTCCAGTTTTCATTGCCATCCGAAATACATGCCACTTCGTCTTCCACAGCCTTGCCAACACTTGCTGTGGGCAGTCCTTTCGATATTGGGCATTCTCGAAGGGGTGTCGTGGAATTTTATTTCTCTAATGGCTAATGCGGTTGAGCATCTTTCCATGACCTTATTTGACCTTTGTGGATCTTCCTTGGTGATCCCCTGCCTAGTACTTTTTTGGAGTATTCTTTCCTCTTACCATTCTTTGCGAATACTCTTATTCTGGATGCAAGTATGTTATCAGATAAATGATTTGAAAACATTTTCTTCCAATCTTGGTTTGTCTTTTAATTCTCTAAACAGTGACTCTGCAAGGACGGAAGATTATAGTTTTGAAAAAGTCTCGTTCATCGGATTGTGCTTTTTTATTTTGAATTTGCTTTGAGATCATATCTAAGAAATCTTTGCTTAATCTAGGGTCACCAGAACTTTCTCTCATGTTTTCTTCTAGAAGTTGTGTAGTTTTAGCCTGTTTATTCATGTCTGTTACTTACTGAACTGGGTTTTGACTTTATTCTAGTGAATGGGTCATGTTGTCATTGTGCCTACGGAGATGCCCCTGCACGAGTGTCCTGTGCTGGAAAGTACCCTTTCTCCACTGACGTGGCTCTGTACCTGGTTGAAAATCAGTTTCCATGTATCGTGAGTTATTTCTGGACTCTACACGTTCTCTGATGTACATTTCTACTTTGATGTCACTACTACACTGTCCTAATTACTAGGGAATTAAATGAAGTCTTGAAAAATGATAGTGCTTAACCTCCAATAGCGTCCTTTTTCAAAGTATTTTTTTGCAGTCTAGGCCCTTTACATTTCCCCATGAATCGTGACTATGTCTGTCAATTTCTTTTTAAAATGTGTGGTAGGATTTTTGTTGATTTGGATTGATATCTAGATGACTTTGGAGAACAGACATCTTAACACTATTGAGTCTTCCAAGAAATGAAAATTGTGTGTCTCCTCCATTTATTTAGGCCCTCTTTAATATCTCCCAGCAGTCATTTTTCAGGTTTCACTATTGGCTTTCTCTTAGGAGTCTTTTGTCGAGATCAGACTAGTACAGGCCTTGAACATCTATGGACATAAATATGCAACTTAGGTGTTCACTGTGCAATTTGTATTTGATCATTATTGTCAATGGTAGTGTTTTTGTTGTCATTTCCAAGTGTTATATTTTTACTGCACTTTTAGTAGGCAAATACTGTAAGAGAATGTCTTTAGGTTGAAAGTGCAGGTTACATGAAGATGGAAAACTTAGTCGATGCTTTATGTGTGCATTAGGCAGGTTTCTCCAGATAACCGACAGGGTGTTCGTATACAGTCAGAGCTTTGTTATCAGGAGATCACGGAATCTTGAACACGTCTGACATCTGGTGGGAGAGGGTGCTGTCTGAGACTCCAGTTGGAGTTATAGCTGGAGTCTGAAAGTACCTGCTGGTGATCAAGAAGTGCTGGTGATGTAGATGAAGTCCTAAGCAGTTCCTTCTCAGATTCCTCTTGCCTAGGGGACATCAATCGGTTTTTCTATCAGGCCTTCACCTGATTAGACGAGGCCCACCCGCACCCTAAAAGTTTGTCTCCTACACAGAAAATCTAAGATTTAAATGGAAAACCTCATCCAAACACACTATCTCAGACACATTCAGAACAACGTTCGGCCAAAGACTCGGGTATTTCGGCACTGCCAGTAGATTAAGAAAATGGACCATAATAATACACATTTTGCCTGGATATCCAAGGGAGCATTTATATGTCATTGACAATGTACGGAACCTGGGTAGAGAATGCCTCAGTGAAAATTTAGTCACCTTCAGAAATTCAGTCTCTAAAATCACATGGATTAGTAGCTTTCAATTTTATTTTTATACTGGGATTGAATTGTGACGATTTCTTCTTTATCTTCAAAAAATTCACCTCAGTGAATTCCTGGGTTCTTTGGTGGTAAGAAAAGGAGAGCATGTCTGCCTGTGGGTATGTATATGCATATTGGTGAAGCCGTGAGGCATATAGTCAGAAATAGTTGAGGTTAATCACTACGGATTGCTTCAGTCCTACTCAATTCATAGCACATAGTAAGAAGCAAATCAGGATGCTGGCTGGTTATCATTTCCCTAAACCTTGGCCAGCATTAAATTAACGCAACACAGAAGTCAACTACTTATATCAAAGTGTATCCACGTGTGGTGCATGGAACACGTCATCAAGTCCTCCGTGAGTGCTTGTCAAAGTTCCTTGTTTCTGGTCCCGCTCAAGATCTGCTGCATCCAAACAGGGGTGAAGTGGGAGGTTGTAGGGTAGTGGGAGATCATAACTCAAGCCCACCCTTGGGATTGGCCACTGGCCAGCACTGAACACAGACGTGAATGCGACGAATGGAAACGATTACTGGGATAGTAACTGCCTCCGCCTACACTGACTGTGCCCGAGATGTCCTGACCTGGAGTTTTGCTGTCCCTGCCTCCTCGGCTGTTCTTTGTTCTGACTCACTTGGTTGTTCTTGCTCCCTCACCACCTCCCTCTGCTGACATCCCCTTTAAAAGAGCTCCCCACCATGAGGACAGAACGCTTGGTTACACTCCGGTAACTTACCCAACTGCCGCCATCAAGATGCAAAAGCATACCTGGTCAGCCATGCGGGGAGGAAGACTCTTCCTAGACCCTCCGCCATCGGGTCCCACTGAAGTGACTTTCATAAAGGCCATGTCCATACTGCCTTAGTCTTCCTGCTATTTCCTCGGCCTTCCTATTAGGCAGGGCCTTACCCTGCCGATCTTGAGCACCTGCGTACCTAGGTGTTTACATTTAGAAAGATTTTTCTTGGGATCCTAAGGGAAGGATACATGTCTAATTCTTCTGCTGCATGCACACTTTGTGCAATCATGAATTTCCCCTGGGATTCTCCAAAGGAAAACAGTGGACTGGATTTGCGTAACTCCTAGCGTGTCCTTGTAAGCGATAGACATTTAAATATTTGACCTTTTCATCCACAGCGGTCATTCATGGTTTTGAAGTCCATACTGTTCCATCTGTGTCCTGTGTGGTTTATGTTTGTTGGCGTGTCTTCTGGTTCAACTCACCAGCTACACTCCCGACCCAGACCTGGATCAGTCCTTTCCCCGGAATCCTGGCTCTTTCTAGTGGGAAATGGTTTTGAGGATTCCACCTGGGAGCTAGATTTGCTCACTACTACTAAGTTGATCATTGTTTCCTCAATTTTCAGTGTTGGCCACAGTAAACGCATAGTATGTTTTATGGGAATGCACACCATCTCCTCCTGTCCTGGTCTGTCTTCTGTCACCATGTAGTAATCGTTTGTAATAGTGTTTTTCAAAGGAAAGTTACAACCAGGAATGAAAGTGAACGGAGACAAGCAGGAGGAAGAAGCACTTCATTTATTGCATTCAGTTGTTCCTCTTGACCGATCACCACAACCCCCGGCACACGAACCTGTGTCCTGGGTTTGTCTGTGGATTGCGATATCATTGAAGGCGGCAAGGGAGCAAACTGCTACTCCACCAGAGCACGCCGAGATCTTGCTTCAACCTCCCGATTTTTAAAAATAAAATCAGTTACCGTACGTCTGTTAGTTTTCTCGCGTCACGGTAAGGGGTGCCGTATTCTACCCCACTGCTACCCTGTAACACTGTCTTCAGAATGACAATGTCCTGTACTGTCCTGACCGAGGGCCGTCACCTGTGGGTTGTGAGCTCCTAGAATGTGGCTACTGCAGCCCAGCAACTAGTTTTTCATTTCACTGGGTTGAATCTGTAAATTCAAATAGCTCCGTGGTGCTAGTGCGTAATATATTGTACATCAGATGGCAATAGGCGTCCTCTTTCTCTGAATATTGGGTATATTCATTGCAGATGAATATGTCTCCATGGTTATACGCAGCACGGACCAAATCGTTACGACATAGTCTGGATCCGTTTCATAGGACAAGATCATAATTGGTAATCTTTCACCTGATATATCGAATTGCATTAGAGAATTATGCATCTCTAAATATATCTCCAATACTTTTTGGAGACATAGGTGATATATATATATTACCCTGCATATTTCAAGCTTACGTTCTACTGAATTTTGATACTTGCAGGCACCTGTGAATTCAGTACTACCGTCAAGATCATGAAAGTATCCTTCACCTCAGAAGCTTCATGTGTCTTTCTGGGCATCTACTTTCCAAAAGATACAAAAGCACCATCTGCAGAGATGTCTGCATCCCCATGTTTACTGCGGCCCTATTCACAATAGCTAAGAACTGGAAACTACCTAAGTGCCCAACATCAGATGAACGGATCGAGAAGATGTGGTACATACACACAATGGAATACTACACAGCCCTGAGAAGAGATGAAACCCTGTCATGTGAATCAACAAGGATGGAACTAGAGGGCACTATGCTAAGTGAAACAAGTCCAAAGAAGAAAGACAGATACCACATGACCTCACTCGTAGGTGGAATGGGAATAGACAAAACAAAGGAACAGATGAAATATAACCAACCCTGAAACATGTGCAACAGAACTGAGGTCACCAAAAGGGAATGGGGGGGGTGCAGGGGCAGAAGGTGGTGGAGCCCACTGGACAACGGGGAAGAACATTTGGTGATTTCATAGAGAGCATGGTGTGTTGCAGCATAACTAAGAAATGGGGACCCCATACATGGAAAAGTATTTTAATGTGTTTAGTGATCATTGTAATAAAAAATAAAATAAAAAAGATTCATGTGTCCCTTTCTAATGACCACTATTACCTTTCTCTAGTTTTCCTCTTCACCTCACACTACCCCTTTCCCGGTACCCACTGGTCTACTGTCATTCTATAGTAGAAAACCTTACTCTTATCCCAATGCAAAGGTTAGACTGCCAGGAGTTTTCCATGGTACTATGGAGACTGTAGCTACGTCCTGTTATCGTACTACGGAGGCTGCAGCTATGTCCTGTTATCGTGACCAAGGACAAACTAGCATCGCCTCCCTACCCTGCAGCGGAACGTAACTCATAAGACTTGCCAGCAGAAACCAACGTAGCCAAGGAGATGAATCTTTACCTCAGAGTGTACAGGGAGCTCCCTTAGACCTCCCGCTGCTCACCTGTGGTAAGGATACCCCTGAGCCAGCACTGGGGCTTGCAATAAAGTGTTTTTCTCTACCTTTCGAGCACCAGGTTGTCATCCTTCTCGCCGTCTGGAGGCTTTCAGAGCATCTACAGTTTAGTATTACTTTCCTTAATTGCATGTGAATGGAGCCATGCCATGTGTGTTCCTTTCTGTCAGTCTTTTTTCCTTCAAACTCATTGTTTCTGGATTTATCCATTGTTGCAGGTATAAGGTTTTTTTCATTATTGATTAATATTCCATTATCTGGGCATACGACAATTGGGCTTATCCATTCACTTGGTCGTGGATATTTGGTTTGATTCAAATATGGACCTCTGGTAAATAAAGCTGCTACGAAGTTTTGAGTATTAGTCTTCGCTTGCATGTATACTTTGTCTCCAGTACTTATTAACTCCTGGGAAATCTTTTTTTTTTTTATTCCGGACCTAAGTTTGTTGCCAGATACATGATCTACAAATATTTTCTCTCAGTCAGTGGTTTGTCTTTTCTTTTCCTCAATGTCTTTGGAAGGGCAGAAGTCTTTCATTTCGAGGAAGTCTACTTCATCGGTTTGTTTATTGGTAGTTTTGATTTTGCTTCTCGTGTTATATCTCAGAAATCTCCACTTATTCTAGGATCAGTCATTCTAGTTTGCATTTTCTTCTAGAAGCGCTATAGTTTCAGCTTTTATATAGAGGTCTGTGATTCCTTTTGAGTGACTTTTGTATCTGTTGCATGATATGGGCCGTACTGACACCTGTGTGTGTGGATAACCCCATCCCAGTTTCACGTACTAAAGAGCAGGCACTCAACACATTTGCGAGTTTGCAAAAATCAGTTGTTCATATATTCGCGAATCTATTAGTAGATTCTATGTGTTCCTTTAATATGCATTTCTAGCCTTGTCCTGTACAAACTTGTCTCTGTCAGATTTTTATTTCCATTTGTGGTAAGATTATGGTTGTCTCAATTTCGTTCTTCTTTTCCACTGTTTCTTTTGCATATCAAGGCCCTTTTGTTTCCGAGTGCCTTTTGAATACATCTCAATTTATTTTAAAATTTTGTGAGCTAGTATTTTTATTCGAATGGCATTAAATCTGTAGATCAGTTTGGAGAGAAGAGACTTGCTAACATTACTTAGTCTTCAGACCCATGCGATGGCCTCTACTTCTTTCGATCATCTTTAATATCCTCAGCAATTCTTTCAAGGTTTGGTGTGCAGGCCAGGAACATTGCGGACATAGATGTATCACATGGATGATATCTACATTTTTATGAGTAATTCATCATTGATTCAGCCACCCTCTACTGATAAATAATTACATTGCGTTCATTATTTTAGTCAGGTAAAGGATCCAGATTTAAATAGTTTTTCATGAAGTATCATGGGTTTATAACTTTTTGCAGGTTCGAGTTCTCCGTCACTATAAATTAGCATCTCTGCATACTTCATTAAATTTACTATTAAAAGTCCAAGACCCCAAAACAAAACAACAAATGCCCCAATCACAAAAGGGGGCAGAAGTGTTGATTAGATATGTCTCCAAAATGGAAAACACACAGACAGCAAGCAAATGAAAAGATGTTTTTCCCGGCTTGTTGTCAGGGAAATGGAAGTCAAAACAACAATGAGATATCACCTCATACTTCTGAGAAGGGAGATTATTCAAAAGGAAGGAAACAATAAGTGAAAGGCAATGAAGCAGGAAAAGGGGAACACTTCTACACTGTTGGGAGGAGTGCAAACTTTCGGTAAGCATCATGGAGACGCCACAGAAAATGAGAATGGGGAACCTATAGATCCTGTAAATCAATTTGCGGTTGTTTACCCAAAAGGTACAAAAAAACTACTTCATAGAGATATATGTACCCCCATGATTATTGCAGCATTGTTCACAGTAGTCAAGAAATGGAAACTAAGTACCCACTGATGAATAGTAGATCAAAAGGGCGTGGTATCTAAACACAATGGAATACTACACAGCCCTAAACAAGACAGAATTCTGTCCTTTGTCCAACGAGGATGGAAAGGAGGGGATTGATGGTGCTAAGTGAAGTAAGTCAGAAGGAGAAAAAAAAAGTGCTAGATGATCTCAAAGGAGGAATATCAAGAATCAAAGAAAAGGAAGAGACGAAACAAACATCAACCCTTGGGCATTAACAATAGAACTGAGTTTACCAGTGGGGAATGTGGTGGGGGTGGGGAGAAAGTGCTGTTTCCTGTCTAATGGAGGTGGTTGATGAGTCTTGGCAATTTGCTTTCAGATGTGGTGTGTTTTTTAAATTTTTGACTAATGGTGAAACTGCACATGTGGGTTGATATGATTTTGCAAATTAAAGTTATAACAATAAATATTACATGCAAAAAGTGATAAGGACGACATGGCGATTGGAAATGGGGGACAAACAAACCGCGCATCACCAAGTGTCTGTCACCCTTATGCGACGGGACACACCTACCCTGTCTCCAAAGACAAGCACCTCACGTACCAAGTGCCTGACCAAAAGAATCCCACAAACACAGAGCTCAGTGACAAGCACAGTTTAGTCGAACAGACACCGTCATATTGCACAGTGGTCCGCTCTGGACTTGTCACTTTCCTCTGGGGACCAGAGAAGGAACCAGTTGGGAACTGAGGAACCTTGGCTGGGTTGCTCTCAACAGACGTCTAAAGCCACGGGAACGTTTCTGAGAAATTGTAGCAACGGGCAGACGTAGGTTTTGTGCCAACAAACCGAGTCAAAGTCACCACTTGTTGCTGGTTCCTGACTTCTGCCCTCTGGCTCGCCGTTCTGACTCCCGATTGAGAGTCAA
Organism: Solenodon paradoxus; assembly: GCA_004363575.1. Taxonomy (NCBI): domain Eukaryota; kingdom Metazoa; phylum Chordata; class Mammalia; order Eulipotyphla; family Solenodontidae; genus Solenodon; species Solenodon paradoxus. Next base: position 2,716 of record RJWH01011477.1, on the reverse strand, counting down.
CATCAAGTCCATCTGTGAAGACAGAATGAGACTTGGAAGACACCGAGCTTGTAAAATGACTTTCTCTCTCCCTTTCCCTCTCGTCTCCCTTCTGTCTCTGAATAACTCTAACCATTGTGTTATAATGATTGGCATGCACAGTACCTTCTGGTTTGCCCTGCATGGTGAGGTTAATTACCTCTGTCCTTGCTTGGGTGTGACTGCGATAAAGTGGCGAATGCGCTCCGATGCCCGTGGGATTCCTGAGTCGTTTATGCATCTCCTTTTCATGCTAGAGGATCTTGCTCCCTTTCGTTGCTCACTAAAGTAACGTAAGTACAAGTAAATCAATATAACCTGAATTAAAAAAAAAAAGAACAGGGACAGACAAGCAAATATCAAATTGCTCATATGGACTTAGAGTATTACATCATCAAAGTTGACTCAATAAATACAAATACATATATACGTGTGTGCACATATATATATATATATATTTATATATATATCTCAAGGTAAACTCATACTAACATAAATGGAGGAATCTGTCGACACCTGTTTTTCTTAGTGCTCATGGAACATTTACGAAGCGAGGTAATATTTTGGGCCACACAACTGTTTTCAGAAGTTTTCATTGTTACAAGGGAAAATAAAGTTAACTTCCATCCTTCACCACACATTGACCCCGTTTACATGATTAACCCATACCCTTTTGCCTTTGATTCTGGTAAACACTTATTTTGTCTTATAAAGTGTTTTTAAATTTCCTTTTTACTTTTACTTTGTTTCAGATGTACCACACATACAAGAAATCATACAGTGCTTTATATGATTTATTTCACTTAACATAGCTCCCTCTATGTCCATTCACTTTGTTACAAATGGCCGGATTTCATCTCTTTTAACCGATGATTAATATTCCATTTTATAACATCTACCACAACTCTTCATTGACTCATCTGTCGATGGGCTCTTAAATTCTTTCCAACTGCTGTGAATTTTGCTGCAGTAGACTTGAGGTGCACATATCTCTTTCAACTAGTCTTTGCATTCTTTAGGTAAATACCCAGGAGTTGTCAACTGCATCATATGGAATTTCTGTCTTTAGATTTTTTCATACCACTTTACATAGTGGCGGCACCCATTTACACTCCTGCTAACATTGTACAAGACTCCCTATTCTGCCCATCCTCACCAATATTTGCTGTCCCTTGTCTTTCGGACAATATCTGAATTTAGATATTATCGAAAATATAGCATATCAAATGACTTTATATCATCAATGATATAAGATGATACCTCGTTGTTGCATTGATTAAATTCTTCTAATAATGAGAGCTGATGGTATCTTCTCCTGTGCCCGTTGACCATATGATGTGTCCTTTGAAGAAGAGTCTTTTTAAAGCCTCTAGCCAATTTTTAATTAGGTTGCTATCCTTTTTGGCATTTAGTTGTATACGTTCTCTATACGTTTTCATATGCACCCCTCGTCCAATGTATCATGTGTAACTATCCTAAACTGTCCAAACTGATGTATTCCCCTCTGTTTGTCTTCGTTGCGATTTCTCTTGCCTTTGAGTCAAGGCCCCCGTCAACTTTAAAGCAGAGATCGTGCAGCATACTGACCTCGTTTTCTTCTATGCATTTGATGGTTTTAGGTCTTTCGCCCAAGCCTTTGAGCCAGTTGAATACATTTTTGTTTGTGTTGTAAGTGACGTGGCTTCTTTTCTTTTGTATGGAGCTCTTCATTACTGCCAGCACCATTTAATGAAGAGATGGTCACTGCTCCACTGTCTATTCTTGGTCGCTTTGTCAAAGATTTGTTGTCCTTTTATGTGTGGATTTATTTCTGGGCTCGAAGTTCTGTTTGACTGATCTGCATGTCCATTTGGAGTTCACGCTGTTTGGATTGTTTTTCACTTTGTAGTAGAGTTCAAAGTCAGACAGTTGATATATCCACTTTGGTTCTCATGATTACTTTGGCTATTTGGGGTCTTTTAGTACTTAAAAGTATATTTTAGATTTTTCATTCTATTTCTATAAAGAATGCCCTTTGGAATGTTTTAGGTGCTGAAAACTTTTGATCTTTCATTTTGAAAACATTTGATCTTTCATTGGATTTGTCCTGTGTGTGAACATAAGCAAAATTTATCAAGCTGTGCACTACTTCAGGTTGGTGGTGTTAACTGGGTGATGGCGGGGATTTTCCAGCTGCTGGGATTTCCGTAAAGATTGCATTGAAGTTTTACATTGACATATGATAATATGTCATAGCTCTTTGAGCGATGATAGTTATTTCAATCTGTGAGCATGAAAACTTTCCATTCCATTGTGACTTTGTCTATTATTTCAACAATTTCTTACTTTCAGTGTACAGCATATACCCTAGGTTAAATTTGGCCTTAGGTGTATCATTGTTTTTCATGCAACTTTAATGAAAGCTTTTCCTGATTTGTCTAACAAAAGCATCATTATATGCATACAGAAATGAAGCAGGATTGTTATCATTTATTTTGCAGCTTACATGTGTCCTCATTCTGTCTTTTATTACCGATAGATTTTTAGTGGATTATCTGGAATTTTCTAGTTCAGGCTTCTACATGGTATTTTCAAGGGCATTATTTTTATTGCACTTTTGAGGTAAGATATTTTCATTTAACTGCCAAATTTTTCTGGGGATTATTTTGTTTGAAAGCACAAGTTACTCTAGGATGGAAAAGATGCCTAATGCTTAATC
>RJWH01011475.1:0-12028 GCA_004363575.1 Solenodon paradoxus | reverse complement strand
TTGGGGGCTCTGGGGTGTGAATAGTGCTGGCATTCGGGGAGGTTCTGAGGTGTGAGGGGAAGAGATTTCACCAAAAAGAGTGACTTTGGAGATAAGTAGGGGGACGAAGCTCTTGGATAACTTTGAGAGTGTTAGGAGGAGCGCTATCGGGCTTGACTCCTGTGATCAGGGCCTGAAGGAAGGGGATGCAAGGGAATGTGAAACACAAGGAAAGAAAAAGACTAAAATAGAAAGCGGGGTCAGGGGATAAACTACTGGGGATCTGTCACCCCGAAAAGCTACCCCAAGTCACTGACTCCTCGCATATTAATTGTCTTTACACAGCAAGTCATTCATAGAAAAAATACAAGAAGGAAATCAGTCATTCCACCAATCATTGTTTACAAAGTCTGTTTACTTTTAAAAGGATTAAGTTAACTAGCTTCTAGGTATTTTCCTGAGCCTCAGTAGGCAAGAAAATCCTCCCCTGCCAAGTTTTTCCTTGCTGAGCAGGGAACCTGTGCCTGGTTTCTTTTCCTCCCCACCCCAGGCTTTGCATATCTAAACTAAGATTCCTCTTTAGTAGTGATCCCAGCAGAGTGCTATTGAGGGTATTACAGCGAGTTGCTGTGGGAAATCTTTTGGGACCATGACAAGGGTGATTTACGGGCCATTTGTGGGAGTGGATGAAAGGTGACTTTGAGGGTGTGTAGCTGAGGGGTCATCTCTGGGGTGGCTTTGGGGTTATGGATGGAGTCTATCATGAGAATGGCTAGGGGCCCACTCTGGGAGGAGTGGGGGTGATTAAGGACGTGTGATGATTTGCACGAGTCAGGATGAAGTTGAGTTGACTTTACACGGCGGGGGTCACTTTCAGGATGACTGTAGGTAAACTTTGGGGGTGTCTGTTGGGCAGCTCATAGGGGTGACTAGGGATGTTTGGAGGTGGCCTTGGTAAGTGCCTACAAATTACTCTGGGATCCGCTTCCTCCCCAGTTCTCATCCACATGAGCATGGGCCTCATGATGCTGGCCCTGGCCTTCTGTGTCGTCCTCCTCCTCACCATGGTGGTCTCCTTCCGGCCGGTCTTCCGCCGCTTTATCAAGACCGACTTTGTCTGAAGTACCCTCAGCTTCAGCATCGGTAAGGAAGCGTCCGCCTGCGGCCCCGGTGCCCTGCCCACACCAGGCGTCTCTCCACTGTCTCCAGTGATCCCGGAGTGTGTCCGGGATGGGTCAGTGTGGGGGCTATCTCTCCTCCCTCTCTGTTTCCTTCTCTTCCCTCCTGTGTCTCTTCCTGCCCGTCACGCAGAGTGGGAGAGCCTGTGTTTCTTGTCTCCTTCTGGGCGGCCTGGGTCTCTCCCGTCCAGCCTGGTGTCCATCTCTGCCCCCTTCCCAGTGCAGGGGTCCTGGTTTTCCTCAGCCTGACCCTTTGTGTAATCAATTGTGAGCGGCTACGCCCGAAGCCACGGATATCGTACCTGGTGACCCTGTACACGTGCCGGAGCACTAGCGCCTCGATGCAGTTGGCCGCTGATGGCGGCGCCTCGGCCGGACCGGGGAGAACTAGCCCAGGAGCGGGAGGCTGGATGCGGGCGGACAGGGAAGGCCTGCCCCGAGGACCTGCTCGGGGGCTCCAGAGTCCAACCTGGCTCCCTCCCCCAGGAACGGTGATTTACCTAAACCACCGAGGCATGTGGAGCAGAGGGCCAGGCCTCAAGGAGCGGCTCAGCTACCATATTCTGATCAGGCTGTAGCTCAGGTCCGTTTGTGTTGCATGTGAGCCTGGGAGAAGATTTCTGTGCCTGGCTCAGTCACTCCTTCCTTGTTTAGGCTTGAGCAAGGCCCTTGTGAACCACATGTAGAGTTAATATATTGCTCGCTTAAAACACAACCTTTCTAGAACAGTCATTCAACCCGGGTTACGAGACCTGTTGCTAGAACTCCTGGCAGAAGCCCCAACACTCGACCATCCAGCAGTCCACTAGGCAGAAACTAGGAAATCCTGCCCGTCGCCAACAACAGTCTGATCAGCGCCCTGGAACGAGCGGCGGCCAGCAGTCCCCGGGTCAGTATCGAGGAGCCCGCATCGGTCATCTACACCTACTGGGGCGGCATGCAAGAACCCCTGGCCATCACCTACAGCCGCCAAGTCAGTGCCCAAGACCCCTCACTGGCGAACAGTCCTGAAAACAATGGCCAGGACACCCCCTCCAGCATCCACAGTAACTGGTTCAGTATCAAGGACGTGCCATATGCTATCACCCGTCAGAGGTTCAGCGTCCAGGAGACGCCCTCGATGAGCTACTCTCACCATCACGGCAGCTGAGACATTTCACCCTTGTTCCGAATGCCCCACCTGACCAGCCTGCACCTGGCTCACCTGTGTGACCAGCTCAACATGGCAGACTGTGGAGGGCTCCAGCTCTCCTTGTCACCCAGCCGGGCCAAAATCCAGGTCCCTCCTCAATAACCCACAGCCCCAAGGCCAGTATCAAAAGCCTAAGGGAGCTGAGTGTCAAGGGCACCTGGGTCCATTCAAGCGCCCTTTACAGAGGCAAGAGGTTGAACTCAAAACAAGACAACGTGTCGGAGATGCAATGGGAGAGGGAGAGGAGGAATCAGGAGGAAGTCCCCGAAAGCAATGGTACCAGAGCCAGGAAAAGGTGAGGCACCGTCTGCACCTGTCCCCCCGTCTCCCGTGGGCCAGGAGAGGACCTGACCTACACTCTACAGGGATCCGGGTGTGATGGAGGTGGAACAGGGCGCCGTTAGGTGTGGGCACCCCAGAAGAGACAGGGGCTGAGCTCCGAGGAAAGATGCGCATCTGGAAGCTGAGAATTTTAATGCATCCCCGCAGCTTGCTGGAGTCCCCCGTGGCCCAGGTCCTGCACCAGGCAGCGCGGGGGACGCGGTTCCATCAGCGCGAGGCCCTGCAGGGAGCTCTCCGCCGGGGCCGGGAATTGGCCTAACCACCGTCCTGGGCAGGACAGGTCTTGGGAGGAAGAAGTGAGTGGAGGGAGATTCCTGGGGAGATGGGAGACCGGCTGTGTCACGGGGTCACAGTAATGAGACGCAGCCAAGAGGCGGGAAGGGAGAAGCCGCCCCCACTCTGTCCTTGACAGTGAGACTGGGCCGGGACTGACCCCACGGGTGCTGGTGGTCCTCAGAGCTGTGACAGGAAGGAGGTGGAGACTGTGCTGTAGACAGACCTGAAGGGAACACGCTGAGAACTTGAGGCGAGGGGTGGACTGGGGGCCCCCACTGAGGAGGCCGCTTCAGGGAAGAGACTAGATCCTGTGGCAAGGCCTTGGGGATGGAGAGACACCCAGGGCAGAGGGCGGCGCTGGCATCTGACACAGAGGATGTGCATCTGTCTGTGGGCTTCTGCCCACTGGGAACAGGGACAGGATGGGGTGGGATGGGGTGCACGGGCTGGCGGTGGGGAGCGAAGTAGGTGGAAAGATGAAGCAGATAGGGGGTCTCACCCATTCACACTGCCCTCCCCAGACTTCAGCAGAGCCCCGACCCGCCTCCACAATGGGGCTGCTCCTCGCCTGCTCCTTCCTGCTGACGTCTGCAGGGGAGGGCGTCAAGTTCCACTTCAGGTCCCTGAAGTGAGTGTCCGCTAAGTCTCTGAGCCCCAGAATAGCCAGATGCTGCCATCTGCCAGTCCCTCCCTTAACCCACAGACCCTCGAGCAGCCCCTCCCTCACTGCTGCCCCCACCTCCGCCTGCCGCTCACACCCCAGGGTGCTCCCAGGGAGCTGACAGGGCCTGGGGCTGACCTGAGGCCACCTGCACATGGGCCTTTTGCGGCTTTAGCGCAGACTCAGCCCTGGGATCACTCAGGCCTGAACTCTGGGGTGGCTCCCCCCAGGGCTGTGTGTACTTGAGGAAATTACTGTACTTCTCTGGGCCTCGAGAGGCATCTCTGTAAGACAGTATCTACCTGTGACAATGACGGCAAGATCTGTCATGGATGGACAGTTCTTGATTGAGCCTAAACCAGTGCTGAGAGGCTAGAACTGTGGCTTTCAGCCCTGCCTGTCCCTTTCCAGTTCTTTCTGTCCCTGTGACTCGGGTTCCCCAGCTGTGCCATGAGATGATGACACTCCCCCCGGGGCTTAGAGGACTAACTGGGGCCCCGAGTGAGGCACCAGGAGGCACCTAGCCAGGGCAGGGCTTGGGGGACCTCATCTTGTCCCCCAAACACCTATCGATTGTGGGCTCCAATGGCCTCGTTGACGGGGGAGTAGGCCATGGGCATAGAGGAGCAGCTGCTGGGTTAAGGTGACCTTGGGGGCAAGGATGTCAGACCTGGTTCAGCCTCCACCTGGGAGAAAGTAATTGTAACCTGATGCCTACACCCTGGAGAAGCTGAGAGGATTTTATTAATCCCCCACATGACCCTTGCCCCTGGGGCCCCTGGGAACTTGCTTACATCTGCCAGCTGCCCTTGGGGCTGTCACCTCGCCTCCCTGCCTCCCAGGCTGCTGCACTTGCCTGAGCCTCCACTCTTCCCCAGCTCAGACTGGCCGGGCGCGGCCTCCTTCTCGGAACAGCTCACCCCTCTTTTCTAAGCCCCTCGCCCGCCACATCCTCATTCCCTCACCTCCCCGGGGCCTGGATCCAGTCCCGACCTTGGTGGGCAGAGTGTGGCCATTTGATCTGGCGATGCAAATCCTGTCCTGGCATGGGTGTCTGTGTACCTGGCTGTGCCCTGGAGGGGGACACAGTCAAGCTGTCCAGTGTCATTGACCTTGGAACATCCCTGCTGGTGTTTCTGTGTGTGGTGTATTGTGTGGGGTGTGTTCACACCCTCCCCACGAGGTCCCCAGACGTAAAACCTGGTGAGTGACCCTGAACAAGTGACTGACTTGCGGGCTGATGGACAGAGAGGAACTCAAACCGCTTCCTGAGTCTCCAGCCAAGCGCCCTTGACCCTGACACCCCAGCCCTATGCCCAGGGTGACCCTGCGTCCGACCTGGAGGCCACGCAACCGAGTTTCATTGGCTGCAACTGCGCATCTCCACCGTTTGGGGGGCTGAGTCAGTGTTTTGACCTCAACTGTGTTTCTGCGGGTCTGCACGGAGGGAGACATGCTTTGGCTCTATTAGCAGCCACCATCTGAGCACCCACGCGGCCCACCCATGTCCGCACAGATAAAGCTGTGTGTCCTCTGTGGAAAATAGGATTTATTAATCCACTACAGTGAGGCAGACATCGCGCACACAGTCGTGTCATCCTTTGAGATAGTTCCACTTCGCAGACGAAGAAGCGGACCCGGCTCGGGTAACCTGCTCAGAGCCTCACAGTAAGACGCTGGCAGCTGGGGCTTTTCTCTCTCACGCTCTGCACTGAACCCCTGCGCCGCAGACCTTCGCCGGGGCGCCTCTGCTTGTGTGGCCTGGTTCACCCCCACCGTGCACTGCAGACCCCCGGGCAGGCGTGCCCGTGTGCGGTCCGGGCTGTGCGGACACACGCTGGAGACCGCAGAGTTGGGTTTGAGCGTCTGCGTCCGAATCTGTGTGTGCGCGCTCGCAGGTGCCGGGCACGTGCCCAGGTCACGGAATCGCACACGCAGATCCAGGGGACACGCTCGCAGTTCCCGGGCTGCCGCATCACTCACACGCGGACGTCTGCGCTGCGGCTCTTCTCTCATTCGAACCCACAGCTAAATCAAATCATGTGAATGTCCAGCCAGGCGCTGTCCCTGCCGGTCCCTGAGTCCGGAAGACTGGTCGTGTCTGCCTGTTTGCCCGTGACCTTGGGCGGCCACGAGGACCTTGTGTGGTCTTGCATGACGCACCACACTTGGCGGGGACGTCCAGGCTCTGAAGCCAAGACTGTATGTCATGCGTATTGAGTGTCCACCTCTATCTGATACCTGAGAGATCGGTGACCTTCTCAGTGGCTTCCGAGGGACCCCGTCTGGACCTGTGTCCACGATCACAGGCTCCACGGCCAATTCTGAGCACTTCTTGCCCTCTGCTTCCAGAGCCTTAGAGCAAATGGGTGGGGGCCGAGGGCAGGAGTCCAGCTCTGGAGAAAACGAGCAGCAGTGGTGAAAACTAGACAGAAGGCAGCGATTCCAAATCAAGAGCAGGCATTTTTGTGACTGTTAAGTAAAAAGCTTTCAATGCAAATCGGTAACGACAATCGATCAATAAATTAATAAATACAATAAATACATAGTCAAATAAACAGAATGAAAATAATCAAATAAAATATATGTGATAAATCAATGGCACCTCCCTATCATTTTAATTGATTAAAAATAGTTCAAAAATCGGTAGCGAGAACAGTCTGAAGACGTTTGGGGAAGGCCCACTTGGAAACTGAGCTGAAAGGAGTCAGGAGGGTGTAGGGTGCAAAGCCAGTCCCCCTCCGCAGGGATCCCTCACACCTTCTGTCTCTCCCAGCAGCCCAGGGCAAAAGCGACAAGGTGCTTGGAGGCGAGGAGTGCAAGCCCCACTCCCAGCCGTGGCAGGTGGCCCTCTTCGAGCGTGGTCGCTTCAGCTGCGGTAGGTGTCTCATCTCCCCACACTGGGTGCTGTGGGCTGCCCACTGAATTACCCGGTATGAGGGCGGATCTGCAGGCCAGGACAAGAGGAGCTCGGGGTCTCGGGGGCATGGAGCCTGCCTTGGAGGCTGCCTTCCATTGTCCGTGACTTTGGACATCCTGGTCTCTATAGGGCAAGGGCTGGAACTCCTGGCATCAGGTCTTGGGGAAGACGGTTATGCGCTACCGAGTGGACCAAGGTGCCAGGCTGCCCATCCTTTAACCCTCCGGTCTCTGCGTCGCCCCCGTTTTCGGGGACCCACTGGCCCTTACAGTTCCATGCGCGCACGCCTGGGCGAGCACAGCCTGAACAAATGTGATGTCCACTAGCAACTGCGCGAGCTTTCTTGTGTCATCCCGCATCCGGGCTACGACAAGGGAAGACATCGCCATGACATGATGCTGCTATGACCAGCCCGGCCCACAAATTTACCACACAGGTGCGCGGGTCGTGTTGCCCAGGCGCTGCCCCGGGTCCGAGACGCCTGCGTGGTGTCAGGCTGGGGCCTGGCTTCCAGAGACAGTCCTGGGGCCACAGGAAGCTCAAAGTCACAAGGTGCGTCACAAGATGGGTGCAGCTGCCTGACAGACCTCCAGGGCCCTGGGCTCCTGGCCTCGTGGGTGGGGAGGGAGAAAGGTCTGAGACAAACGCAGGTGTTCACTTCAAGCCCGCTGTCCCCTCCAGTGAGCCTTCCAGACACGTTGCACTGCGCCAGCATCAGCATTATCTCCAACCAGTCTTGTGACGACGACTACCCAGGGCGCCTGACGGACACCACGGTGTGTGCAGGAGTGGAGGGCGGAGGCACGGATTCCTGTGCGGTCAGAGCCTGGGGTTGGGGGCCGGCAGGGAGAGGACCGGCTTGGGAATCGGGAAGGGCTTCGGTTTTGCTTGCTTGGGGCCCGCAGAAGATGCTCGGGATCTGCCTGGAGAAAGGAAAGGAAGACTGGCTAGAATGGGGGCACGGTTGGAGTTGGGGTCACCGGGGAACAGGGTGGGACTGTACCTGAGTTGTTGCACTCGCTTGGGGATGGCGTGTGGTGGACTTGAGCACAGCAATGCAGGTTTCACAGGGGAACTGCTTCACTTTTCCATTGGGGACAGGAGTAGAGTGTGTTTAGGATAGAAAAGACGTGGCTGTCAGGACTGCTGGAGGAAGTGAGGATGGATGGCGTCTGGTCTGATTTAGCTTGGGGTTGGGTGGGTTTTGCATGTGTATGATTGGACGTGGACTAGTTTGGCGGTTCTGTTCCATCCAGCTGCTTTGGGCTCCATCGGGTGTATCTTGGTTGAACTGAGTGGGACCCACAGGGACCAGGACTTGGGCTGGGTCCTCGTTGAGACTGAATGGTGATAAAAAGGGGCAGGGCCCTGGGAAACAAAAGGCACCTATTCATGCCTCCTCTTCTCCCCCACAGGGTGACTCCGGGGACCCCTGGTCTGTGGGGACATTCTGCAGGGCAATCTGTCCTGGGACGATGTCCCCTGTGACACCACCACCAGGCCTGGCGTCTATACCAAATCTCTCACTACGTGGAGGGGATCAGAGAACCCATGAAGAGGAATTGAGTGTGTGGTCCGAGCGCCTGCCGTCCTGCTGAGCGGATGCCCTCAGGCTTGGCCAGACACCCCACTCTGACCTGGGACAGAATTGGTCCCCATCCCGTGAGACCTTGTCAAGGATTAGCTGTTAGCCAAGGACGTCCCCAGTCCCATGCGAGAGCTGGTGCTCAAGGTCACCTGTGTAACAGCAAGATGACAGTTCTGATGCAAATTTCTATGGGGCCATTTCTATGAATTATTTCTGGGAATGAAGGGACATGGGAGAGACTCGGTGGGAATACAAAGTCAGCATGTATGGCCCCTTTTCACCCACCGCCCTGACCCCTTGAAGACAAATGGCTTGAAACAGGGCTCTGTCCATTCAGTGCATAGGACCATCTGTGTGATCCTGACGAAGACCCCTCACTTGGCCTTGGTTTCCCCTCCGAAACAGGGAGCATCAGCCGCTTACCTTAGAAGGTGATCGTGATCAGTAAATGAGAGTAATTTGTGTGAAGTGACTCACACAGTTCGTGGCTCAGGGAGTGTCTCTCTCTCTGGACCAGTGAAAGGACCCAGCAGACAATAGATGATCAGAATGACTCTGTATGCTATAAGATTGCATTCTGGGCTTCCTGGTAGCCATGGCAAAAGGGTAAATTCTATGCTTTCCTTAGGCAGATTCCTGATTTACAGCAGAGGCTGGGACTCTGTGAGATGCTTTTTTATTAGGAAAGAACCAAGACAAACTGTCAGAAGTCTATGGGTTCACCATCCAGGCTACAGAAACTCCATTTCTGATTAGCTTCAGGGGTCACCACAAAATGTGATTTTCAAGGTCATTGAATATTGAAGTACAAGAACCTGACTCCTGAGGGACTGAAATTGGTGGACAGGACAGACTTGGTCTCAGACTTCGGAGGATAATGTTGAGCCCAGATCTGGGGAACAAAGAGTGGAGAGGGGTCATTGGAACCCCAACCTTTTGAGGGATAGTAGATTTGGAAATGCTTGGGAACTCTGAGAGACCTCTGAATCTTCATATTCTTGGATTCGGAGTAGTAGAATTATTATGGGTACCCTAAGATTTTAAATGAGAGGATCAGTTGATTTGGGGACCTACATCCCAAGTCTGGGGGGCGCACAGTACAGAGCACTCTGAAACACAGGGCTAGTAGTTCAGGGGGAGATGAAAGCTGAAAGGCTGGCATATTGGATACAACCAGTGCAGAGAGGAGAAAGTAAGAAACCCAGTGTTGGCATGTGAGGGTACACTAGTCTTGGGGGGTGGGTGCGCTGCCTGACTTGAATTTCAGGGATGGGTGGATTTTTTCTCTCCTGCTCACCACGCCGTCTTCCATCACTGGCCATGTCCCCGGAGCTTCAGGCCTTGCCCTCCCTGGCCTCTGGCCCCAGGAAAGAACAGGTGCTCTCTCTCCCGCCCCTCTCAACGTGCAGGGGGGCTGTCCACGGTGCAGGGGCAGGGACTTGGCCAGCCTCTGGGTGCCAACACGGCAGGGGCGGGGCTCTGGGAGGGACGAAGGCCTTGAAAAGCTCAGGAAGGACCCCAGCTCCTAACTCACCAGCGGACGGTTCCTGGACGCCTCTGTCACCATGTGGTACCTGGTTTTGTGCCTTGTCCTGTCTCTGGCAGTGACTGGTAAGACGGGGAAGGTGTGGGAAGGGGAGCGGGCCCTGGATCTCATCTGCTCTCAACACCACCCCATAACCCTGCCCCTCTAACTTGGCCCCCAGTATCCACCTCACGCCGGGGTCCCCGCCCTTTCCTCTCTGTCCAGCGCCTCCGCTGGGCATTCCCCAGAGTCCTCACCCCCACACTAGAGTGCCTGCTCCCTTCGGGGACCAGCCAGAGCCCTGTCCCCTCCACATGCCACAGGGGCTGATCCCGGACCATCTCCGGCTTTGTCTTGGGAAGTCCCACTCTTTCCAGGGGCCGCCCAATGGCACAGGCTCCTGGGATTCGGATGCCCTTTCCTGGCCTCCGGAGCTCTGACTCCTGAGTCCCCACATCCCACCACACGCTGGTGGCTTTTCATAGCCAGCTGCCAGCTCTCATGGTGTCCTCCAGTCCCTGGTGTCAGGTACCCCAAAACCCTTGGGACCCCCAACATTCACCCAGCACCTATGCTTCTTCACAAATAAAATATCCTGTGCCAGGTCACCAAATGGACCCCCCAACCAGGTGAGGGCTTCTGCAAATGTCCCTTCTTTCCTTGACTCTTCCCTGGAACCCCACACTGCACCCCTCTCTGGCGTCCTCCGAGAAGGCCTCCAGCCACACTCTACTTTCCTGGTAGAATGTCCAACCTTCCTAAATCCAGCCCTTCTCCAATTGAATTCCTCTTGCACGGCACTAGTTTCGGGGACCCTCCCAGGAACCTGAACACCTTCCCAGGCCAGGTGACCTGCCCTACCTCCTCAGCACCCCAGCATGTGATTCTAAAACCCCACATCTCACGAGTCCTTTGCTCCCTGCTCCTGACATACCCACTTACCCCATGTCCTGGGTGGCCCCCAAACCCCCCATCTGCTTCGACCAGGAGTCCTGTCCTCATAACAGTCTCCCCACCCGGGTCAAAGTGTCACGCAGCCAGCATGCTCCTGAGCCCCGGCCAGCGCTGACCTCAGGTGCCGGTCCTGGTCCATAGAACCCCGAGCCCTGAGAGGACCCCACTCCCAGGCTGACCCTTCCTTTCATTTCTGGCCTGAAACCCTAACCCCTCCCCGCTCTCCTGGCCACCTGACAACTTCAAGCCACAACCCAGTAGCTACATCACTCCACAAGGTCCCCAGCCAGCTGTTCTCACCTCTCAGGCTCGGCTCCTTTTCTAAACCCCAGAGCCCAGCCCCAGCACTAAGCATTTTCTCTGCCAGAGATTCTCGTAACACCCCCCGGCCCAGAATCACTCCACAGTCTCTGACCCTCTCTTCCTCTTCACCTTTAACCCTGCTTTCTAGAATGTACTGTTCACATCTCACAACTCAGTCTCCGAGCCCCAAGCTCAAGGAACCCCCAAACAACTCCCCCAGGCGGAGGCTGCGCTGTCTCCTTGTCTGCTCCCCGCCCCGTAACCTCCATGCCTGCGCTGGGGGGCTCTGCTCTCAGGATACAGTCTCCCCTGCCAGAAGCCACCCCCACCTCACATCCCATGAAAACTCCAGGATTCTGGGTCCTTCCCAACACCCCTCACCAGCCTCCCAGCTCCCCAGCCCTGGTCCTCTGCCCCGGGGTCCCTTCAACCCAGAGCACAGCCCCCTCAACTGGCCTGGACCCCCAGGCCGTCACAAGCCTGCCCTGATCCAGTGCCCCCTCCACAGGCGCGGTACCCCCCATCGACTCCCGGATCGTGGGCGGCTCGGAATGTACAAAGAACTCACAGCCCTGGCAGGTGGCTCTGTATGGACACAACACTTTAAAATGTGGGGGCATCTTGGTGAACCCCCAGTGGGTGCTCACCGCTGCCCACTGCATGAGCTCGTGAGTCACGGCTGGGGTCACGGAAGGGGGTGATGAGCTCCCTGGGTGGATCTTACGTAGCTGGGTCAGAGGGGGGAGAAGGACGGGGTTCAGGGTGCAGAGGGCAGAGTGGGGACACCAAGGAGGATGCGTAGGGCGGCCTGTTCGATGCCTACCATGGAACGTACCCTGTCGTCTTTGTGATGTGTCTGTGTCACGCTTTCCTGGCCCATGTCTCTGTGTCTCCCTGCCTGTGCGATCTCTGTCATGGTTTCACTCTCCGTGTCTCTGCCCATGTCTCTCTCTGGGACTCTGCTCATTCCCTCTATCCCCGTCATTACTAAGCACCCCACCACATGGAACAGTGGGGTCCCCAAAGCAAAGGGGTAGCCTTTTGTTACAGTCACCATCTCCAGCGAGCCACAGGGAAGGGCTGAGTCCCTGGAGGTGATGGGGACAACGG
>RJWH01011474.1:0-12034 GCA_004363575.1 Solenodon paradoxus | reverse complement strand
TCTTCCTCCTCTGTTTCTTTTGCTTATTTTAATCCATTCAATTGTCTATTTCACTCATTTGTTTACTGAGTATACAGGAGTAATTTTCCTTCTCTTCTTCGGAGTTTGATTGTTGGGACTAGGTATCCTTACTTATCTTATTTCACTGTATTGAAGGACAAAACACTGGATGTAAACCAAAAGACTCAAGACAGGCAGAGCTTGAATCAAACAGCACAGACTCAGAGCCTGCAACACCTTATCACTTAAATCCAACCAAATGAAATTCGTTGTGATTAGGTCCACTCAGTAAATAGTATGACTCCTAAAGTAATTTAAATTAGAAATTCAGCATTGCTGTTCTTATTTGGAGTCACTGCTTATTATTTGCTTATTGTAAAGTGTTAAAACAGTGACCTAGATCAAGCATTCGTACTCATACTCTTAACTAAGATCTTCTTGCAAATCCATAGCTTTTATTAATTTTATTTTGTTTACATTTGCTATGTTTGTTTTAGGATATTGAATTCACACCACGGTCAGTATTTCACACCACACCCACTGCTAAAATTCCAGTGCCCTTCACCCCTGTGTTGTTCCATCTTTTCTTCTCTCTCTGTCCTACACTCTTGATAGACGCAGTGTTTCATTGTGTTTTTTGTTAAGGTCTGCCTGTTCATTTGTGTTGCTTCATTATATTCCACATAGGAGTGAAACCATGCTGTGCTTCTATTTTCTTTACTGATTTATTTCAATTAACATGATTCCCTCCAGGTCCCTTCAGCTTTTTGCAAAGGGTAAAGCTGAATGGTATTCCACTGAGTATATAATCAAAAGCTTCTTTGTCCAGTGATAGGTAGTGGATTTTTAGATTATTTCCATGTCTTGCCTATGGTGAGCTGTGTTATGAACAGGGAGGTACAAATTTTATTTTCTTATTAGAATTTTTGTATTCTATGAGTATATGTAGAGGACTGGGACTGCTGGTTTGAACAGTAGCTCCAATTAACAATATTTTGATACTAAAAGAGAAGAAGTAGAGAAACTGAGAGAATGAACTTATGATTGGACAGAACAATACAAGTATAACTGTTGAGAACGAAGTGATAGAAATCCATTTGCATGAGACTAATGGCCTAATAGTAATTCTAGTAAAAGCAGAACATATCTGTGGAGCTCTGCAAAGAAAAGGAATAGGAAGTATTTGGGAACAGAGTATTTGCTGTGGAGTATAAGTTATAAAGCGTGGAGCTTTAATTAAAAAAGTGTTTTTTTGTTCACACTGGGTTATTCCCCTCAGCTGGACTCGATTCCAGCGGTGTGTGGTCTGTGCTCCTTCAGAGGAGAATGACCTAACTTCTACTCTAACAGGGCACACTGTGGTTTTAATTTTTAAGAATAGGTGTTTATGATCTGCAGTTATTTAAAAGATCTAGACTGCTTGTGTTGGGTATGACCCTGAAAAACATTTCATCAGTCGTTCATTTCAATCTCTTCTCTCATGTGGAGTTTTCACATAAATATTAAATTTTATGTAATAGATTTGTAGAAACTAGTACTAGATTGTTACTTTGCCACATTTCATTAAACGTAGGCTGCATGTATTTTTTTTACTTAATTAAAAGAAAGGCTGTAGGCAGGAATGAAGGCAAGTAGGTAGGCAGGTACGACGACAGAGGAGGAAGAAGCATTTTATTTCTTTCATTTAGTTGTTTAACTTGGTTGTTCCACCCTGACCCCAAGTCTTGAACTGGGGACCGTGGGATACATGTGAACTGCACTTTGGTGGACTAAACTGTTAGGCAATAGGGCAGGTTACATTTTGCACTTTGAGAGGACTTTACTTTCTTGTGAATTGACTATGCAAGCTCTTTGCAAAGCTTATTTCCTGGGACCTGAGTTTTTCTTTATGGCATGCTTTGAAACAAAAATTTGATTTTTTCCATCACTTAGGTTTTTGCCTTTAATGATTATATTGATGAAAGTAGTATTACGAGAATGTTTGAAAATATATACATTTTGTGTGATCTTCTATTAGTCGGTCTTATTGTGTCCCCATGGGAATTTTAAGCATAGGATGTCCTTTAGTTTTCTAAGTAGTAATTTTATCTTTTATCCTCATCCTATTTCATTTACTTTTCATTATTGCTACCTTCTCTAATATTCAGATCAGATCTTATTTTATTGAGAAAAATTTGACAAGTAATATTGTGTCATTTTAAGGAGTCCTCATATTGACTCGATATATTTATATATTGCTGGATAATCACCAGTATGACACGAAATAACAACCCTACCATGACACGTAATTTTTTCTTCTTTTTATGCAGAGCAACTAAGATTAGTCTCTTTAGTAGATATTCAGTAGACATATCTATTAAAGTATGGTTGACGATTATCACTATATCCAGTGAATTTGATTACTAGTACTTCTTGGTCTTCAAGTTGTTTGTCCCTTTAAACAACGTCTCCCCAGTTCTCCCACTCTCGGCACCTGCTAACCTCCATTCAAATGTTTTCATATTGCATGCATAGTGGTATCATCCAGTATTTGTCTTTCTGTCTCTGACTTCTATCACTTAGTGTAATGCTTCCATTTCGACCATTGTTGCAAATGTCAGCACATCCCATTTACTCCAGGGTGAATAATACCCCTGTGTATGTGGATATGCTTCATATTCTTTGTCCATTTAATCGTTGATGGATACTTACGTTGTTTCTATAGTATGGTTATTAGGACTAATTCTGAAATAAGCATGCGGTGAAGCAATCTTTATGGTATACTGTTTTCATTTCCTTTGCATATATAACGAGAAATGGGATTTCTGAATCCTATGGTCATTCAATTTTTATTTTTGAGAAAAGTGAATGCTGTTTTCCTTAGTGGTTGTGCTACTTCACATTTCCACCAACAGTGCACAAGGATTCTCATTTTGTCACACCTGTCAATATATCCCTTGTCTTCTTGATGTCAAACTTTCTTACAGTTATGAGGTGATAACTCACTGTTGTTAGGATTTATGTCTTCCTGATGGTGAGTGATGTTGAGTACATTTCCATGTTCCTATTTGCCACTTGGGGGTCTTCTTTGAACAATGTCTACCTAGGATTTCCTTGACATTAATCTTGGATTTATCTTGAATTGTCTTATGAAAGTGATACCCAAAGCGTAAGCACCAAAAACAACAATCCACCTGGCAAGTGATATCAAACTAAAATGTTCCTGCCCAGGTGAAAACAATTAAGATAAGTGAAAGGCGTAATTTCAGAAAAGTTACCATTATGTTCTCTCATCCTGTGGCACACAGCCTTTGAGTCCAATTGATGATCCCATCTACCTTCTCATGTTTATATACATAGAAACTATAATTTCATTTCTACAAGTAAAAGTTGTACAATATATATGGGCAGAAATGATAACATCTGATTCTATGTCATTTAAAAATTCTGAGAAGCGTATTCCTATTTACCTGACACTTTATTTTATTGATGTACTTTTGGCTTACAATACTGTATAAATGTCAGGAAAACAACTTCACACCTTGGTATATATATGTCATATGGCCCCCACTTCTAAGTTCTAGTACCGTTCAAATAACAAATTTACCACCATGCTTATCATCCCAATTATTTCCCTTCCCCTATGGGAAACAGCCGCTTTGTTCTCAGTCAAAGTTTTGTTTGTTTGCTTTGTTTCTTTATCTTCTAGGCATGAGTAAAAAACCATCCATATTTTTATTTCTCTTTCTGACATATTTTATTTGCTGTCACCTTCCAGGTCCATGCATGTTGTTGCAAATGGCAAGATTTCATGTTTTATAGATGCATAGTATCCAACTGGGGAGATAAGCATATTTTTAAATTTTCCATTTCCAGGTCTTTGCCAACTTGGTAATATTAAACCCATATGGGTAGGAGCCATTTATTGTTTTTTATCTTCCCTTTCAGAATTTAGTGTTACAATTTTACTTCAATTTCATTTAACACACCTATTTTGATGACACTCTATTTAGATAGGTTTTCTTACCCTTGTCATTCTTTTTATTTTATGAATACTCATTTGAATATTTTTTTAAGGAAAGTTGCATTCAGGAATGAAGGAGAGTAGACTGATGGGCCAAAGAGGAAGGAGGAAGTAGCATCTTCATTTATTTTTATTTAGTTTTTCACACTGGTTGTTTCCCAACCTCATCAGGGACTTGACCCAGGGGTATGTGGTCAGCTCTCCTTCAGAGGATATTACCCCATTTGCAACCTTTTTCTCTAGAAGGACACACAGTTGTAAGGTCACCTAGGTGAGCAATGCAGGTAAATTCCTGCATTGTTGTGTCTGAGAGCATAAGGAAGAAGACTGAGGACAATGAAAATAATGCATGAATGACGGAACGTACTCACAGATGGATAATTGAAAAGGGAGAAACATAGGCACGGAAGAGGCAGGATTGGGCAACTCTAGAGTCTATCTAAGAAGCTCGTTATAACATAAGAATGGAGTAGGCCCACACTAAGTCCACTTAGGTATCAAAAATGGGTTCAAACATAAGTCCAAATGTAACAGCAACATTCATTCCACCAGGACCCTGTAATAACAGTGTTGTCTGGAATTCTGGTGGTGGGTGTGGTGGGAAATACAGACTGAGATGCCTTTTCAGTCTTCTAGATGGAATTTAACATGTGAATGACAGAAATAATAAATATTACTATAAAATAGGAACAGTGTATTCAAGTGAACATGGAAATTGTATAGGCATAGCTGTCATAACAATTAGCTCAGGGACCCAAGGGGGCCACTCTGATGACATTAGTGGAGCAGAATCGGCTCATTTGTGTTTGATTCCATGCAACTCTGTTGCTTCAACCCCACATGGATGCCTGTTCTCTCTGCATCTGGCTCCTCTGTTGAATTCTTCATTCACAGAGATTTTCCCTCATGTACTGGACAGGCCTTCTGTAACTTTATTTGGCTTAATTGCAACAGAGCCCATGTTTTTAGTTTTTCCCAGAGAAATAAATGTCCCTTACATTATGATCCATCATGCATGCACACAAATTAATGTACATGCACACAAATACACATCTATACACACCTGCATGTACCGAAACAAAAGTAATTGTGAAATATTATTTGTTACTTTATACACTGAACTCTGTTATTTTTTTTTGGTGCTTGATTTATTTCATTTAGTTCTTTTAATAGCATTTTATTGAGGTAGTTTTACCAATTGAAAATCTCAAATGTGGAGGTTCCCCATAGGTGCAGGGTCCCCATTCCTCAGACATACGTTAGCACACCTTGACCTCTAAGCACGGGTTCAAGTGTTCTTCACCAGTGTCCAGTGGGGTCCGCCACCCTTGTCCCTCCATCACGTTCCCTATTGGTGAACTCAGTTCTATTGCAAGTGCCCAAGGGTTGGTTTTGTTTCATCTGTTCCTTTAATATGTCTATTCACATTCCACATGAGTGAGGTAATTTGGTATCCAATTTTCTTCTTTTGACTTATTTCACTTAGTATCATCACCTCCAAATCCATGCATGTTAATTCAAATGACAGGGTTTCATCTCTTCTAAGGTTGGTGTAGTATTCCATTGTATATATGTCCACGCCTTCTTTATCCATTCATCTTGTTGGGTACTTAGGTAATTTCCAGTTCTCAGCTGTGAATAGGGCTGCAGTAAACACGGGGATGATACATCTCTGTGCATGGGTGCTTTTGTATCCTTTGGATAGATGCCTAGAAGTGGAATGACTGGATCTATGGCATTTCCATATTCAGGATAATAGGAAACTCCATACCGTTTTCCATAGGGGTTTCACTAATGTGCACTCCCATAACAGTATAAATGTGTTCTCTTTTCTCCACATCCTCACCAAAGTTTGTTGTTTCCAGACTTGTGAATAATATCCAGATTTAGTTTAAATCTTACAAGCCATAGTCTCCAAGTCTAATGGGTTCTGATCTCAGAATGTGGAAAACATTTTTTCCAGCAATTCTAACACACCTGCTTGTTCATTTGTCTGCATCTGTTCTTTCTCTCATCTTTGGCAATTTCTGTGAGAACACATCCTCTCATGATTTCATTCAAAGTATATTGATTCAGATACTATTTCAACTAACCCAAGTCTGGTGAAAGAACTGGGGAGTGTGTAGAACATTGAAATATCAGTCTAGTGGGGAAAATTAGAATTAACTTTAAATGTAAAATTATCAGTTCTTCCTCTCAACTAAGAATATGAGGAACTTCCTTTTTCTGTGGTGTTAATAAAGCGTTCATGAAGTCTGAAGGAATAGAGAAGACTTTTCGACTGGAGAGGGGGTGACATCCCAGATACACCGATGTGCGAGACTCCATACAGAGGGTCGCAGATGTATACAGTCTATAAACCCCAAAGTTGAGACTTCTGGTCAAAGAAAATCATGTGTGTGGCGAGAGAAATGTGGATAAATACAGGACAACGGGTGAATGAGACTAGTGAGTGGGTTATGTAGAATAGAGCCTCATGTTAGAAGGTATAGAATTTAGACTTCTTTCTCCATTAAAGAAACAGGGGAATGTTTATTTTATTAATCAACTTAAGAGTTCACCTGCAAATTGTCTGGGTATGATCATTGGCTAGAGGTTGTTGGCCTGTGACAGATTGGAAAGATGACCATGAACAAAATAAATTTGTGCAATGGGGTATTGGGAGTTGGGCATCAGTAGAGATATTTGAAAGCAGAACGTAAAAATCAGTCTCATCTCATCACCAGTGATAAAAATGCATTTATTAAGAGCAAGGACCTGCCCTATGCCCATATCTTTACTTTGTTGATAAAATCTCTACCAGACCAGAAGGATGGATACCAACCCCCTATGTTTTGAGTGAGTATATGGACATTTAGAACGGTTTGGTTGACTTTCCTATTTGAAACCGCTGTTTCGTTTTTTTCTTTATTTAATTTATATCCACTTGAATCTTTTTATTTTATCCTTCTATTAGGTTGGAGCTAAGTCCTTTTAATTTAGTTTATGTGTAAAATTTGCTTGCTGGCTTGCTTTGGTGTTTCGGATGTCAAGTATGCAACTCCAGTGTAGTCCAAATGAATCCCAAGAGTGCAAGTTCATAGTCAGGAGCCAGGAGGAACAAAAAGAACAACTACATAAATAAATTATTAAAATGCTCCTTTCTCCTCTCCCTTCTTATCTCACTTCCCACTTGCATTAATTCTTTCCTGCTTTCTTCCCCTTTAAAAACGAAGATAAAGAAAATTAGCTTGTTAATTTGAGATGTCCTATGCACGATTCAAAACAATCAAGGCATAGTTCCTTTTTTAATGTGTTCATTGCTATAAACCTGTCTGTTGGTACTATTTTTTCTGAATTCCCTAAGTTTAGGCATGTTGTGTTTTCATTTGTTTGTTGAAATATATTTAAAGTCCTTCTTAATTTTCTCTTATTACATGTTCTCTTTTAGAGTATGTTTGTAGTTTCCCCATATTAGAGTAGTTTATAAGTTTAGGTGATTTCCAGTTTCATTCCATTGTGAGGAGAAAATGATATTTGGCATGATTTCAACATTCCTACATTTGTTAAGACTTATTTTGTGACCTAGTATGTGACCTATCCTGGAGGTTGTTTGTTGGATTTGAGAAGAATGTATACTTTGCTGCTGTTGAATAGAAATTGCTCATTTGCTTATTCTTAGAGCTGTTCTTCCTTAATATTCCAAATTACTTGAAATTTATTTTTATTAGGAAAAAAGAATATTAAAATATATTTTAATATATGCCTGTTCTATAGCTCCTCAAGTTTTTTTACTTTCCTTAAAATATTTTCATGCATATTGCACTTAATCATTAACCTGAATAATGAAATCTCTTTATTATTTGACTTACATTAAGTAATTCTGCATTTAATAACTCTTTTAAGGAGTTTTGTTACAAACAGGTCCATGAATGCTAATGAATACATAATACAAAGCAAGCTATGCTTTGTTTTCAAATCGTTTTGACACCAAGTTCAACTTAATGTGACTTTTTATATAGAAAATAATTTTAGTCCTTTAGTCCATTATAAGCCTTTACATGTTTAGTCATGGAGTGTGAAAAAAACCTACCGATCACCCAAATATATATGGTCTCAATTAGTGGTCAAAGTCTAACTTCTAAAAAATGCAACTTTAATCCAGGATTCATTGAATTTACTAAAAACTAGTAGCTATTGATTTGCTCTTCTCCACTTAACTGGACAATCTATTCTGTGGTAAAACTTTCAGGTAAAAACATATGTCTTTACAATATTGTGGTACCAAAACATTTTAATACTCTTTTCATAGAAAATAAAAATGTGAAAACAGTTTGAGAAATATATTAACAAGCAAAAATAGATGGGAAAAGATGAACACATAGTTTTGACTTTACTGAAGAAAATATTAGGAGATTGGTCTACAAAGGAAACTGCTTATGGTAACTCGGGTTATAGACTTTAAAGTAGGAATTTATGCTACAAGTCTAGCTCTATTATTTTATGAATTAAAAAGACATCTTAAAGTAATTTTACTTCAGGCTGAGTTACATGCCTTACTTGGTACTATTCTTTATTCACTGTGGCCTTTATTTTAGAAAGCCTGAAAATTATTAGTATAATTTGTGGAAGAATATTTAGTATCTGAACTAAGCATTTTCAGTTCTCAGTTTGGGTTTCAAGCATTTAGTCAATATGATTAAATAATGCAAGAGTAATTTGTGATTTGTCTTCAGAATTGATGTACCATCAATCGGAAGGACACCAAAATGTTTTTAAGAAAAACACAGTTAATGTATATTTATAGTGATATCAAATACCACAGATATTGGATCAGTCAAAGATTTACATTCTTTATACTAGAGGATAAAATTACATATATGATTTATTGGAAGATTTTAGATTAAAAATTTATATTATTATGCCACACTGTTCTATTATTTTTCAATAATGGAACTGTCCAATATTTGATTTTTCTTATGCTTTATGAAAAATTTATTTAAAATTTATCTTAAAGCATCACCATCAGGAAATATATCAAAACCATCATGAATATAGTAAAGTCACATTCTTGAGATTTCCTATAACTCAGGCTTTAACTCGTACTGGTACCAATTCTGTGGATGAAAAAGTATCTTTACCCGTATGTTTAATGAAAAAAATAGAAAACGTATCAGCATAAACCATTAATTTTATAAAATGAAATAAGATCATACCATTACTTTAAGAACCATGAATAACCAGGAAAGAAGGAAAAACAATAGAAAGAATAAAAATATTAATATTAAAAAATTAAAAATTCTGTTCTAAGATGGTGGCCCAAGATATTCCTGAATCACTTGCTACCACGGACACAGTAAACACAGCCTCCCACAGAAATATTCCCTCTATGAGAGTAGTGGAATAACTTGTATATATCAGGCAACTGAGGAAAAATCCACATCAAAACAGTTAGAAAAACTGAGAGACAAGGCTACTACACATCCCAAACCTAAACCAGTAATGTGGAATTAAGAGGGACTTAACAATTTTCAGCTTCTAAGGGCTAGTGAGTCCTGACCCCATTATCTAGCCCTGCCCCCAACTTTTAAGATTTGCATTTGCAACGTCGGCCAAAGAAGCTATCTCTATAATCAAATAGAGGCATTATGATACCCACAAGATGATAGCAAACAACGACACAATCCTGTGGGATATTCCCCAGCATTTGATGCAGAGGGAGCATACAGAACATTCACATCCCAGTGTTTTCCTATGAGTCTTATTTGCATATCTTATAAGCTACTTCCTGAGAATTGAGCTTCTAATTTCACATATATCCAGGGGTTGACTGAGATACTTTGTGGAGACCTAGAAGGTTGGCAGCACCATCTCTGCTCTCTCTCTGCCCCATTCCAGACATCATGTCTCCATGAAAGGAGCTACAGCTTCAAAGATGGTTATCGTATTTACTGTCTTATCCAACTACAATGAAAGGAAACTGAAATCATCTACTAGAAGTAAATTGGAAAATTCTCAAATATGTGAAGAGTTAATATACTACTGAACAACAATAGGTCAACAAAAATAATGCGGGTCCAAAGACAAATAAAAAACTACCTTGAGACAAATAAATATGGAAGTACCACATACCAAATTATGTAGGTTGCAGACAAATCAGTTCTAAGAGGCAAATTTATAGTGATAAATGTCTGCCATAAGAAGAAAGAGAAATATCAAGGAAACACCCAAGTTTCATGCTTCAAGGAACTAGATAAAATAGGAAAGTGAATTCTTATGAGTAGAAGGAAGGAAATAACAATGATCAGAGAAGAAGCAAATGAGAGACAAAGAAAAACAGCAAAAACACTAATGAAATTAATAATTGGTTCTTTAAAATGGATACAAAGCTAACACACTTCTATCTTGACTCACCAGTGGAAAAAAAAGAAAGTTGAAATCAAATCTTAAGTGAAAGAGATGTTACAGCTGATAACATAGAAATACAAATCGTTGTAAGAGATTACTAGGAACAAGTACATACCAACAAATTAGATAACATAGAAGAAATGGGTAAATTCCTAGAAAAATGCAGCCTTCAAAGACTGAATCATGAAGAAATAAAAATCTCAATAAACATTTTGATTATTTCCAAGAAAACTGAATTTGTAATGAACCTTTAAACAAACAAAATTACAGGGCTAAATGACTCCCTTGAAATTTCTACCCAACATTCTAAGAACTAATATCAACTCTTGTAAAATTCTTAAAAAATTAAGAGTAGTAGAATTTTTCCGGTGGATAAAGGGAAAGAGGCAGTATGATAATAAATATGGGGATTAATTACACAGTCAGGTGTGCCTAGAAAATTACAAATCATTCCTAATATATGACATGTAATGAGGTCAGGAGACGAAAAAGAAAACATGAGATGACCTGGGTAAGCTCCTCTCGGTAGCAAAGTCTTTCTATTTTGGCTATTTTGTTGATTACCAAAATTAGTCAGGGAAGTTGCAGAAGATATATGCCCAGAAAATATGTTTAAATTGGGCACATAGTGATGGCTGATCTCATCAGTGATAAGGGTAGACAGAACGTTGAGGACTCTTTGGTATTTTTAAAAGAAACTTAGCAAGCAGGGATTAAGTTGAGCAGGCAGGAATAGAGAGGAATAAGAAACATTAATTTTATTATTGATCTTGGTTTTTCTCACTAGTCTTGGCAAACCCAGGACCCTGGGATGTATATGGACGGCAACCAAGTGATCCTCCACCAGAGAAACATATGGATTGTTGATGTTTTCGAATAGCCAGCACTAGATCTACTAACAAAGTAGAGGGAATTATTAATTAAATGTGTTTAAAATAAAACCTTATCATTGATGTTAATTCATGGATCGATGTTCGTTCTTCAATGTGTTTTCCTCTTTTTTTCTAATCCAGCAATTCCATCAGTTACATGGAAGCTGAAAATCAGACTCATACTTCAGAATTTATCCTCCTGGGACTCTCGGAAGAGGCAGTGCTACAGCCTGTTTTATTCTGGTTGTTCTTGTCCATGTATCTGGTCACCTTCATTGGAAATCTTCTCATCATCCTGGCCATCATCTCTGATCCCCATCTCCACACGCCCATGTATTTCTTCCTCTCCAACCTGTCCTTTTCAGACATCTGTTTCACCTCCACCACCATCCCTAAGATGTTACTAAATATTCATATGCAGAGCAAGGTCATAACCTTTGAAGGCTGCCTGAGTCAGATGTACTTTTTCATGCTTTTTGGAGCATTAGACAATTTCCTCTTGACAGTGATGGCCTATGACCGCTTTGTGGCCATCTGTCACCCTTTACACTATGTGGTCATCATGAATCCTCTGTTCTGTGGCATCCTGCTTTCTCTTTCCTGGTTACTGACTTCTCTGGACTCTCTTGTAAATGATTTAATGGTCCTCCGACTGTCTTTTTGTACAGAATTGGAAATCCCTCACTTTTTCTGTGAACTCAACCAGGTGGTCCACCTGGCTTGTTCTGACACCTTCCTCAATGATCTAGTGTTGTACTTGTCAGCAGGCCTT
>RJWH01011473.1:0-12053 GCA_004363575.1 Solenodon paradoxus | reverse complement strand
GGAGGGAGGAGGGAGAGGAGGAAGGAAGGAGGGAGGAAGGGAGGGAGGAAGCAGGGAAGAGGGAGGAGGGAGAGAGGGAGGGAGGGGGAGGGAGGGACAGAGGGAGGAAGAGCACTTTGGTTTGTTTATTTAGTTTGGTTGTCCCCACCCCACCCCGACTCCAGCCCCGGCTAAAAAAGCAAATTATACGTTTACTATAAAGTAAAAGAGTTGGGCTCAGTCTTCATGGGCGGCATTTTACTCCACGGCAGTTGTGCCGACAAGCTCTCGCTGGGATTTAGCATGTTGGTTACGGGCTCACGCAGGTCGTGTCAGTGACCAGGTAGATGCACACCTGGTTCCTGTGTCCGCCGCTCCCACGGCTCCGTCTCAGGACACAGAGATTCCTTTCGGGGGGAAAACCTTAAATCCGTCTTTTCCTTGTCATCACGACACCTTGGAGGCTCCGTTTAGGCCCCGTTCGTGTCCGGGCCGAGCAGAGGGGAGGAAAATGGGGGAAGACGACTTTCAAAACCCTTCTCTCTCCTCCTCCAGATCCCGGCAATAAATAGATCAATTGGCGAATGTTTTCCATAAATTTGTTCCTTATGTGTTTTATTACTCCCGGTAAAAGTGAGTCCTTCTGACTGAGTGACAAGATCCCCAAATTGCACTCTCCTGCCTCTGACGTCTCCAAAGGTACGCTCCTTCCTTTAAAAGCCTTTCGCCCACATCACAGCGGTGATAAATCTCTCCTCTAATGTAGAGTTGCAGGGAAAAGCTGAACAAGATGAAGATGATTTTGAGAATATTCGTCTTTGCGCGTGTTCCCCGTCCCCCCATCTGGTAACCATCTTTCGCAGAGATCAAAGGCGCCCCACATTCCCGTTCATCCTCACCGTTCATTCCTGTGAGATGGGTAAGTGACTGACCGCTTCCCGCACAGCCCCTGCCCCCCAGCCGCAGAGCCCGGGGACCAGCCCTGCACCCCAGCCTCCCAGCCTCCGGGAACCCCGGCGGGAGGACCCCGCCTCCCGCCCGCCCTGCGGGGCTGGTCCAGGATGGAGGAGGAGGCGAGAGTGGAGACAGGAGCACGGACCTTGACAGTCCACCCTCCCTGCTGCCCACCCGCCTCCCTCCCCAGGGGTTGGGCTCGGCCGCCACCTCCAGGACTGGGGCCCAGAGAGCCCGGGACAGCGTCGGCGGGCACCGCACCGAACGCGTTTGCAGCCTCGCGAGCGACCATGTGTTCCAGCATCAGTTGTCTCAGCCCATCTCCGCTTTTAGAAACCTGTCTTGGTTTTAAAAGTGCTTTCACGTGCGCTCTGCTATTTAGAATTTCGGGTTTCAGAAGCACAACCACGTGACGGCTGGAGCAGGAGACACACGTGTCCACGCACACGCGCCATGTACATGCTCACCGGCCGGTGCGCGGCGTCCTCAGGGTGTCGCCACCCATGCCCACCTGGGGACTGCAGGGATGACACCAGGACCAGGGACCAGGCGGAGGGGACGGAGCTGAGCACACAGTCCCTCGTGCCCGAGTCCTGGCTGCAGGCAAAGGGGTCTCCTGGGCCGGGGAGGGACGAGGGTGCCACCCAGGAGAGAAGGGTCCTGCTGAGGACCCGGGAGGGGCCGTCAGGCCGTGACCAGGGTCACCTTGTTGAGGTGCGTCTCTGCTGGTGTCACTTCCATGCTGTCTTTCCTGTGCGGTCCTGATCGGTGACACAGCTGACTGATGGGGGACTCCTCTGTGCAGACCATGGGCTGAACAGCCGCAGCCGGTCAGTGGGTTCGATGGAGAAATTAAGCATAATGTCAACGCAGATGCTGTCTGACAGCATGAAGGTGGGTGCTGTCCACTTTCTGCAGGAAATGGGGGAGCCGGGGTGTCGGGGACTCGGGGAGCCCCGAACCGTCCCGTCCGAAGGCTGCGGCCATAGGACTGACTGCAGCTGCAGCCGTGTCCCCGGTGCCAGAGAAGAGCCCAAATTACCGTCTCACACTCAGTTACCCTGCTTCCCTCCCAGGCGGCTCTCGTGTCCATGGAGATGGCTTTGTCCTGGCCGTGTGGGCACTGGGGCTCATGGGATGGACGGAAGAGCCCATCTGTGCACAGGGCACCCCGGGGACCCTGCTGGAGGGCTGGGGCTGCAGCCCAGGGGAGGCACCCAGGGTCTGGCCACCCGAGGGTTGGGCATGGGGCCCTGTCCCCACGCCCTACGGTCCTTGTCGAGTTTCCAGCACCATGGCCCCTGCGCCCCCTGAGGACTGTGCTGTGGGGGGACAGTGGTCACCCTGTGACTCAGGAATAGTGGCCAGACAGGGGGTCCCACATGATTCTTAGGGTCACGTGGGGCCTGGGCAGCTCTGGGGATTCAGGCCCATCAGCTGGGCCCAGGGTCCCCTGCAGGGTCACCGCTCCCTCCACGTGGCCCTGGTCTAAGGGGCCGCTCAGCGCTCGGTGGCCCAGGGACCGTCCCCAGGCCCTCGGACCTGCAAACAGAACCCAGACGCGCGAGCGGAACTGGACCCGTGAGAGGACCCTACTCCGGGTCTCTGGCTCCTCTGACCACAGCCAGGCTGTCCTCATAGCCGGACAGCGTCACAGTGATAATGACGCTGAAGTGAGCTCCTCCCCGTGAAAGGGGGGCTGCACGGTGGGAAGCCGCCCCTGCGTGGCCGGGGACGCCGAGGGAGCCGACGGAATAAGGAGGAGCCTGGACGCGGATGTGGAAACAAGCAAAGCTTTCGGGCCCGTTCCCGACACCTTCTCAGCACGCATGTGCTTGTGGGACTGCCCATTTCGGTTCCTCGTGACGTGGTGATAGGGCGTTTCCACAGAAACCAGGCAGTGTCACGGCACCTTCACTGTGCCGGTGACCTCTCGACGCCGCCCTGGGCCAGGCCTGCTGCTGGGAGAGGCGCCGGCGTGCAGGGCAGCCCAGGCCACGGCGCTCGAGGGCCCGCGTCCCTGGAGGACCATGTCCCTGGAGGACCATGTCCCCGAGGCCCGCATCACCGAAGGACTGTGTCCCTGAGGCCTGTGTCCTTGAGGTCCCGTGTCCCTGAGTCTGTGTCCCCAAATTCGTGTCCCTGAGGGCTTGTGTCCCCGAAGCCATGTCTCCAAGGGCCCGTGTCCCCCGAGAGCCTGCTGGGACTGGTGTCAGCACAGAGGGTGGAAATGATCCCTCTGATGACAGGGGAGGAAGACCGAGCACAATGATGGGTTGCAGACCCCCGAAGACCTTGTCCTCACACCAGGACAGTCCGCCAGAACCACGGTCCCAACTTTCGTTAGTTCCCCTAAGGTCACTTTGCAAGTCCCCCATGCGTGCGGACTTCTAAAATCTCCCATCCACTTCAGTGACTTCGGGGGATTTAAACACTTGCCTCTTAAACTTGTCACATCCAGCGCGGATGTGCACGGGCATCTGCTAAAAACCCACACGAACCTTGGAATCTAAGTGCGATAGAAATCAATTTACACACGGACGAGTGCTTCCTCGTGGCCTCGGACTTAAGCTTGTCTCCTGTTCCCGCAGCTCCCATCTCTACACCCCTTCGGCCTGCTGTGAGCAGCTGCCGTGTTTGTCTTTCCTGCTGCTCACTCTCCTGGCAAGAAGCACAGACGTCGGCATTTTGTTCTCCTACCGAAGTTTTCTGTGAAAGGTTTTGAGTTTTCACGCAAAATAATATTTGTCAAAAACTGAACAAAACGTGAGACTGTGTCACGCGGTGGAAGTTACTAGACATCAAACGAAACGCGACGGGATGGAGCTGTCCGGGCGAGCGTTGCAAGCAGACTCGCCGGGAGGACTGGGGGCCGCGGCACCTGGTTCTCTGGCCCCTGGATTTCAGACCCAACCATACAGGGCTGCCATCCACAACAGCCCTCATGGCTTCCAACACTTTTTCCGCTGTGTCCGCACGTGGTGAACTCCGGACG
Organism: Solenodon paradoxus; assembly: GCA_004363575.1. Classification (NCBI taxonomy): domain Eukaryota; kingdom Metazoa; phylum Chordata; class Mammalia; order Eulipotyphla; family Solenodontidae; genus Solenodon; species Solenodon paradoxus. Next base: position 8,125 of record RJWH01011473.1, on the reverse strand, counting down.
GAGCCTCCAGGCCGGCAGAAGCTGGGGGGCAGCCTGCGGGAAGGCTCCAGGTGCCGGCACTTCCCCGAGGCGCAGGGAACCGGGTGGGGAGCCGCAGGGAGCCGCAGGCGGCTGGGATGTCCTCAGAAGGCGCAGGGGAGTGAGGACGGAAGCGGTGTCCCCAGGCCTGCGCGTCCCTGACGCCTTCCCCGACGTGCGCTGTGGGTGGAAGCCTTAGGCCCCAGATAGCTAGGGTCGCTTCAAGGCACTTGACTCTCCGTGCTCATTTGTGCAGGAGCAAAGGAGGCACCTGGTTGGGACCCTCAGACCCCGCACGACCCGACGCTGCGGGAGAGCCAGGCGACACCACCCGCTGACCCACAACGCCTGGGCCGTGGTGACACCGGAGGGAGGCCCCCAGGTCGGAGCCCTCGCAGGGGTCGCCAAGGTCGCCTGGCCGAGTCCACAGTGGAACCCGAGTGGAGGGGGTGCAGGCCACGCCACTCACAGGGGCGTTTCAGCGGCTTCAGAAACAAGAGTCCGCAGGCCCCGTGCGAACAGCGGCGGCGAGTGCGGAGCCCGGTGCCCCCGTGGACCACGGTCGAACGCGCCGGCGGGGGAGGCGCGGGCAGCTCCCGGCCTGTGGCGGGGCCGCTGGCTTCCGCTTGCACAGGTGTTGGAGCAGCAGCAGCGGCGAATCCAGAATGTTCTCCAGGACAAGAAGGGAGCGCAGCCTCCGAAAGCCAGGGAGCGAGCCGTGCCGGTGCCTCCTCGGCCGCAGCCGCGCCCGGGGCGGGTCCCCCACCGGGCAGCAGAGGCGACGCGGGGTCGCGCCGGCAGATACCGGGACTTCGTGCTCGAGCAGTCTGCCACCTGATTTCTCAACTACCTTCCATCTCAGAATAGTTTTCTATTTCAACAAACGCTGTGAAATTGTGTAAGAAGCCCCAAACCCTGTCCCCCACTCCCAGTGAAGCTGTATGAGTAACAAGGGGACGCCTGGCCGCGTAGGAAATCAGTGCTGGGACGACAGTGTTGGCTGAACACGGCTCCGCGCGCCCGCTTTCCTGCGGCGCGTTGCACAGCGCTGAGCACAGGCACCTGCTGCCGCTGGTCCTGGGCTTGAAGGCCCTCCGCCCGGCAGGCTGCACGTCCGACCTCGAGGACTGGAGGCAGGGACGACACTGCTCAGGTGTCTCGTAGGATGCGCTCAGCTGGAGCCTTCGAGAGCGCACGTCCGAGGCGGCACTGCCAGGCCAGCGCGGCGGGGGAGTGACGCCTGTGACGCCCGCGGGGACATCAGCCTCCCTCTTGGCTCGGTGGGGTCTCCCAGCTTCCCCTCTGCCAGGAGGCGGAGTCTCGCGTGCAGAACCAGCGGCGGGAGCAGGCGCCCGGGCCGGGGCAGAACCAGCGGCGGGAGCAGGCGCCCGGGCCGGGGCAGAACCAGCGCGGGGAGCAGGCGCCCGGGCCGGGAGGAGCCCAGGTGTGTGGTGTGGTTCGCGCCCCTCCTTTTATAATCGTCCCCTCCCCGCCGACACAGCGAGCCACGCCCCTCTCTCGTGAAGTCAGATGCAGGTTCCCTCCAGTCCGGTCCACGTGCCCCACCCGCACCCGCACCCGCTCGCGTAGCAGCATCAGCACCGGCTTCACGGGCACATGACGATGGGAGGCTGCGGGGAGCTGCGTGGGGCTGGGAAAGCCCTTCTGTCCCCTAAGGCTACTTTTAGTTTGGGTCCTGAGACCCGCAGAGATGCGGGCGGCGCCTCCCGCCCGTGTCCATGAAGCGCCAGGGCTAAAAGCGTGGCCCCCGGTCTCGTGATGTTTTAAACAATCACAGATGGCGCGGGCACTAACTGACAGCGGTCTCGGCTGCAAGGCCTTGACAGGCTCCGTCGAGCGATGATTAATTGCCGTGGTCTCCAGGCAGGCCGACTTCCTCTCCTGCAGCTCCCGCGCTGCAGCAGCCGGGCTCTGATTACCCCAGCAGCTCAGGAGACGGCCCTCCGTCCCCCAGGGCCCGCGCCCTGGGCAGCCGCGCAGCACGCACGACCCTCCACAGGCGGCGGCGGGCTGGAGAGGCGGGCGAGGCCCTGGGGACACCGGGTGGCCACCCTCTGTCACTGACACTGCTTTGCACAGGGGGGTAGTGGCCGTCACACAGACCGGCGCCCCCTCTGGCAGAGGTGGTTCCGGGGGCCCCAGACCCCTGCCCAGCGAGAACTCTCATTTGAAAACACTGGGGGACCGACTTTGCTCACAGACTGCGGCCCTCCCCTTGGCACAGGGGCCTGTTCCTCGTGCCGGACGGGTGGGCCCCAGCCCTGGCCAGTGGATGACACCCATGGGCATTGGATCAGGTGTGAACATTGTATGAGAGGCCCGATTCTTCCTCTTTGCAGCTTCACAACTGGCTGCGAAGCAACCAAATCCCCGCAAACCTGACGGAGGGCTGTGTGGTCGCTGGCGGGGGCGTACGCCCGGGGGCAGCAGGCAGGGCGGGCCAGCGGGGGGAACGCGAGCTGGGACACGGGGCAGTCATACCCTCAGCTGTAACGCCCGAACCGGGGAAGGGAGCGGCCCCCAGGCCGAGGAGGGGCTGCGGTGTAGGCCCATCCTGTGCCCATCTCTCCTGCCCGCCACAGCAGGCAGCCCCTCTCCGTCCACCCTCCATCCCCGCCCCGTCCCCCGTCCCTCCCATGCCCTACAGGGCAGGCTGCCTTCCTTCCGGCAGGGCTGGATAATGCTGCAGTACCTCTTAAGGACAGAGCCACTCCAGGTGGCCGGCACAGATGGCTTTGCTGAAGGTCCATGTTCTGAGTGGCCCCGGTCAGGTGACCTCTTCACCCAGCCCTCCACACCCACGTTGGTGCTGGCCGCCAAGCTGTGAGTGACTGTCCCGGGACCTCCCACTGCGGCCCGAGGGCAGGAGCAGGGCGCTGCACCGAGACTGTGGGCCCTTCTTGGTAACGGCCGGGAGCTGCGGTCCTTCTGCAGCGCCCGTGGTGAGCTGGCCTGTCCCAAAGTGCAGTGACATCTGCCAGCAACAAAGCCTCGCGGCATGACTGCTGCCATGGCCTGGTGAGGGACAGTGGTGGAAAGCTGACTGGAGTCTGGATACAGGAAGGCCCGTGCCTGCTGTCCTGTCCCTCACCTGTCGGGAGGGCCCGCCGGCCACAGGAGCACCGAAGGGGCTCAGTCAGAGCTGAAGAGGCCGCCCGAGGAAATCGGTGGAGACAGACGAGGGGGCACCGGGCAGAGGAGCTGGGCCATTGGGTGGCAGGTCTTGTTTGGTGACTGCCAGGGTGGACCGGCATCCCTGCGGCACACTCACTACAGCTCACTTAGTCCCCGCCTCGGGGACATGCAGATTCTAGCTGGCTGACGCCCTGCCACGCCCAGGCCGACATCCAGGTTGAAGGGAGCTGATGGAGGGGGGGACGGTCCGGGGTCACCTGGCGGCTGCTCCGGCCTTGGGCTGCTCTGTCCCACGGGATGTGGCTCCCCCATGGTCACAGCAACAATGCACCGTGAAGCCGGCCCCGCCCAGCCCTGGGACCGCAGCCCCGTCTCGCCCGGCTCGCGGGGGACTCTGCTTTGCTGTCTGAGGAGACGCTCCGTCTAGAGGAAAGCCTTTTTGATCAAACTCAACATCAAATTCTCCGGCTCTTTTGTCCACCCAGCAGGAGGCCGGTTTCCTTTCCCCAACAATTAGCAAGCAGGCTTCGACCCCGTCCCTTGTGTCCCGGCCACGGCGGGCGCGATGCGGGCAGGAAGTGCGGGGCGGCGCTGTGAGACCCACGCTGCTGGCGGCTCCTGCCTTGCACACACAGGGCGCCTCTCCCGCGGCACTGACCATCGAGTGGGTCCGAGTGAGGCCCATGGCTGCCGAAGCGCTTTCCATACAAGCCAGGGACCCTGAGACTGGACCGAGGGCGGGTCGGACGCTGCCGCGTGCTGGGGGTCGAGCACACAGCATTATCAGAGGCTCCCGGCCGGATGCCGCTGCACGTCTGCTCGGCTCCAGACCTCGAGTCCTGCAGGACAGCAGCTGCCGTGAGTGTCCGCGTTCTCAGTGCAGGACACAGAATGAGAACACAGAAAAAAAGGAAAACATGCCTAGTAATAACAGGTCCGATCGGAGAGGGAGAAACCCACACATGCATGCTATAAAGGGGATTATTCGATGTGAAGTTTTCCCCTAAAATCTGTGTGAGCTAGCTGCCCACCGGGGTCAATGTGATTATCTGGAGATTTCTCACAAAGTGAGACCAGCTTCCGAGTATTTGCCCTGAACGACATCATCTGTGGCCTGACGTGTTCCTGTCTCATTCAGACCGCTTTGGAAAACCGATACCTGTGCGCCGTGGCTGCCCCGGTCCTGGGAAGCTGGGGCTCTCCAGGGCGCAGGACTGACCTTGGGGGCCCCAATCAGTCTTCACCCACCCGCCAGGTGGGAGAGAACTGCCTCCTGAGTGAGTCCCGAGGCCGGCCCCTCCTGGGCTTCCCCCGCTGACCACCACCTCGGGGGACGGTCGCCCGTGGGGACCCTGGCAGGGCGCTGTCCGAGCCCCGTCCTCTGTGCCGAGCTCGGCGTGACGGGCCTGCGGTCGGCGTCTGCACGCGGCCACTGGCTGGCCGTCCACTCCCTAGCAGCCTGGGGGGCCCTTTGACTCTGATGCCCTCGTCTCTCACCTTCCTCACATGTGGGGGTCATTCGCTTCTGTCCTCTCCCATTTCTCAGTGATCTGAGATCGGGAGACAAAGGGAACGTGCCTGTGTTACCTCAGCCCCGAATGCTTCCAGGCGCTGCTGTCGAGGAGACGTGAGCGCCAGGCCAGCAGGGCAGCCAGCAGGGCACCGCACTCCCAGCATAACGGGGCAGCTAGGACTCAGAGCTGGCGTTTCCACCCATGGTCCCGCGTCCAACCTCTAGGAAGCCTCCTGTGTCCTTAATCATGTGTGGCTGCTCCTCCTCCTCTGCCCTCAGAAGTCCGGCTCCACAGGACGCCCATGGGGACACTGGTCCTCAGCTGGGGCCACTCCCAAATCAGAGCAACAGGGACACGATGAGACCTGAGCGTCACCTCGGGGCTCTGAGCCTCCCTGGATGGCTGCGTCCAGCGTGTCCTTGGTGCCCACTGATGGGAAAGCGTCCCTCACAGAAAATGACCACAGGGAGGCGACAGGGAATCCCAATGACCGCAGAGAAGGCGGCGTTAGAAGAGAGTGTGGTCATGAGCTTGGGGCCCGGCACCGCCTTCTGCCCCCAAGCCGGCCAATTGCTCCCCTGCCCTGGGCTCTGCGGACGCCCCCGTGAGCGGTGCTGCCCACCCCGCGGTGTGACCAGCGACGCAGGGGCTGGTCGTCCCGGCCGCCCCGCCGCGAACCTCCTGTAAGCCCTCTTCCGTGCCCCACGTCGGCACCCACCCCACTGACGGGCCAGAGGCTGCCGTCCAGACGCGGTCACTGTGTGAGCCCTGCCCGGGGGCCCCGTGCTCCTCTGGAGAGCGCCAGGCGCGGTGACACGCTCGGGACATGCCCAGAACGCGGGGGCCGCAGCAGTGAGGGAAGCCGCGCACCTGCACCTGCACCTGCATCTGCACCTGGAGAGCAGCGGCTGCAGCCACTGGCCTGCTGAGCTCCGGCTGGCGCCCCGCCGCCCCCCCACGCCCCAACTTTCCGCCTCGTCCAGCTTCCTCCAGTCCAGGCTCCGCCTGACCACTCCTTCAGGGCTCGATGCTGGGGAGCTGTGTGCTGTGCTGTCGGTCGGTCCACCCGTGTCCATACTTCCCTCTGAACTCTGAAGCGATTTTCTCCCAGAAGGGGCCTCGGAGTGTCTGGGGAATTTCTGCCTCCCACTCGGGGGCGTCCCCGCCTCTGGCTCCTTGGCCCTTGCTTGTTCTCCGGGTCACACGCAGGGGTATCATCTGCTTTGTGGGTGGCTGCCCAGGACCACCGAGCCTGGAAGATGCAGGTCTCCTGCTTCGTAGAAGGTGCTGTGTGGCTTTCTAAGTCCATAGTTGTCTATAAATCTATCATCTCTCAGTCCTTCCACCCATCATCTATCTATCGTCATTATAATCTATAGCGTCTCCGTTGCTGTGCGCTCTGTCCCTCCCCCCAACCCCCACCGTGCTCTACAGGTGAGGACACCACTCAGACAGGTTCCAAACACGCCGGCCTCTCCGGGAGAGGTCAGGAGTGGGTGTGCAGCGAGCCGGTGCCGAGGACGCCCGTGTTCACGGCACTGGCAGCCGCAGGCAGTGCCCGCCTGTGCCGGGAAGCGGACAGCTCAGGTGACAGGTTGACGGCCTGCCACGCGGGCCTGGCTGTGCCCTCGCAGGCACCAGCACAGCACACTCGGGGAAGTCGCTTCTCGAGGTCCGTTGCCCGCACGCAGAGCAGGGCTGTGCCCACCTGGGTGGCTGGCGCCGGTTCAGCTCCGCGGCTCTGGGCCGGCACGAGTCATCGCTCCCGGGCCTCCCGCCCTGGAAGGGTGGTTTACTACGCGGAGGCAAACGTAGCTCAGCGCTGTCTTGACAGCCGGGCAGTAGATACTTACTCCCGGTGAAGGGGATGGAGATTGCACGGCAGCGTTTAAATAATGGGCATCTCAGCAGACATACAAATCTCGGTGGGGCTCAGCCCTGCCCGGCGACTGACAGACTGACGGCCACGTGATCCAGGCCGGTGGAGCCCTCGGCCGGCGACGGCCCTCGCTGGAGTCCGCTGAGTGCTGACCCGCCGCTGGGCCCGAGTGAACCCCGCCCGGGCTCAACAGATCCCTCCGGAAAAGACGCCCGACCCACCGCCCGTCCCGCCCGCATCCAGCCGTGAACACCTTGCTCTGCTTCCCTGCAATTTCAGAAGCCACAGAAACGCAGCCCCACGGCAGAAATGAGCCCGGGACGTTACCGAGTGTCCGCCGGGGAAGAAGGCACGTGCTGCTGCGCCTTCGGAAACTGAAGGGACTGCAGTCTGGAGCGCTGAGTCCCGCCCGAAACACGTGTCCACACCTGGACAGCGCCGGCCGGAGCCGCCACCTGCCCGAGAGCCGGTGGGTCGGCCTCCTCGGGCCGCCGGTCAAGGAGGCGCGGAGACACGCAGGTCCGCCAGGCGGCTGCGCGTCCACGGCCTCGTCCGCCGCAGCTGGCGTTCCAAGCTGGCGTTCCAGGCGGGAACGGTTGCAGACACGTCTCCCGTCCCTCCTCTGGCCTCAGGGCCACCACCCTGAGGGCGCCTGCGGACGGTGCCAGGGTGACATTATGTGCCGGCGTCCCTCCTGCTGGTCGGGGTTCACTCTGCTTCTCATCGCGGACTCGGACATCACTGCGCGGTCACCTCACACTGACGGGTCCTGTTTCTCCTTCGGCTTTGCCCTGCGGGCCGGTGGCTGACCGCCGTTCTGAAGGTAACGGGCGCGGTTCGAGGACTGGAGCCGGGTCGCAGGGACGTGCCGACAGGACGCCGCGCCGAGGAGCGGAAGCAGAGGCTGATGGAGGGAACCCCGCGCTCAACACTGCTCGGGAAAACTGGGCTCCTCAGGCCCAGGTCTGACCGTCTCCCTCGACCTTCCCCGGGGGCTCTGCTCCCGCGGCCGGCTCACCTGCTCCCGCCCGCGCCCTCCTGTGTGGAGGGGCCGTGTCCCTGCTGTGCTCCGGGGGTCCCAGGTCTCAGGACCTGGGCAGGGGCTGCTGCTTGCCGACGACCCTGACCCTCAGCTTCTTGCTGGGCGCCGTGACCGGAGGTGATGGACAGCGTGCGGGAGGGAAGGTACTAGGTGCTGGGTGCTCGGAAGAGCAGAGGGCGGGGTGTGCGGACACCCACAGTGTCCTTCCCCTCTTGTGCTCATGCGGGACCGTCCTCTGAGTCAGGTAAGTCCGCGAGGGCCAGTCAACAGCTGCCCACGCTGCCGTGTGGCCGGTTGTGCTCCAGGGGCCGTCGCTCCAGCAGCTCGGGTGGGCATGCGCTTTGAGCTAAAATAAACCCTTGTTGCTTAAGGCACCGGGACGTGGGTGCCGCGTGTCCCCCAGCACCGTGCGGCCTCCTGACAGAGCCGCTGTGCCACGTGTTGGCTGTGGCCTCGCCTCCAGAAGCCGCCGTTGCTTTTCTTGGGCAAATCGTGTCCACCTTTTCATGGATGTCC
>RJWH01011472.1:0-12071 GCA_004363575.1 Solenodon paradoxus | reverse complement strand
GGGATTCCTAGTTGACTTGACTTTGGGCGGGCCCTCCTCCTGGAGGTGAGATTCCTTCCCCCAAGCAACGGTCGGGCAAGCCCTTCACTCCTGGGAGCCCGTTTCTGAGTCTGGAAAATGGGGGGAGTTGGGCTGACCTCCCTTAGTTCACAGGCTGTTCAAGAGCCAAGCACCAAGTGAGGGATCCCCAGTCTCCCAGGGGTAGCACGCACCTCCCCAGCCGCTCAGACAGAGAAAGCTGGGGGCAGGGGGCAGGAGGCCATCTCAGAGCTGGGCACGCAGTGGCACCCCCGCAGCTCCCCGTCAGTTCGGGGCTGGCAGGAGCCTGAGGCTCCCGCCTCCCCAGGCAGGTCATGGGGCTGGTGTCCCGCGCCCAGTTCTGAAAGCACAGGGCCACAGAAGGGGGTAAAAGGTGAGCTTCCAGGCCTGAAGCAATCATCTCTGAAAGAAGGAGGTGCTGACTTCTGGGGACTTTGGAGCCCTCTAGGCAGAGACTTGCAGTCTCTCCAGGACTCTTGGAGTCCCATTTCACCCTGAAGAGAACACACAGATGGCTGGGACCAGGCCCCCGCCCTCAGGGTGCTCCTGGGTTGGGATTCAGGCAGGCATGGGACAGGCATGTGCACCTTCTCACGGAGGACCTCTGTCCTCCCCGAGGCTGGCAGGACATCTCAACTGTGCCCTGGGGTGTAAGGGCCTCCCTGCTGTCCGGAGGAGCCCCCACACACCCTCGGGACACCAGTAGAGAGCAGGCTGCCGGCTTCCTGCTGGTTTTGTCCCTTTGGGGACATCTGTCCTTCAGGCCTCTGACTGGCTAGGGCTACATCCCTCTCCCCACGTGAGAGTCTTGGCTGCTCAGGCGGCCAGGTGAGCAGACCCTTCCCTTCTCCCTTCCAGGTGGCTTCAGCAGATTCCAGGCTGAGTGCCCTCACCTGTGTGAGACCAGCCTTGACAGACGAGGTGGCCCAAACGCAGCCCTGGTGCCCAGCCCGGTGGTGGGGCTGGGGGGCCTGTGTCTGGCCTCCGACTGCTCTGATGCGGAATCCGAGCCCGACCGTGACTCCATGAGTGGTGGCCTGGACTCGGAGGGCACCACGCCTCCGCCAGTGGGGCTGCTGCCATCCTTCCCTGTCCAGATCCTGCCCAACCTCTACCTGGGCAGTGCCCGGGATTCGGCCAACGTGGAGAGCCTGGCCCAGCTGGGCATCCGCTACATCCTCAATGTCACCCCCAATCTCCCCAATGTCTTCGAGAAGAACGGTGACTTTCACTACAAGCAGATTCCCATCTCGGACCACTGGAGCCAGAACTTGTCCCAGTTCTTTCCAGACGCCATTGAGTTCATCGGTGAGGCCACAGCCCCTTCCTTGCTCTCCCCAAGGCCCGCCCCCTGCTCGCTCCCCTTCTTCCCTGTCTGCCCCACAAGCCTGCCTCCCGGTGGTCACTGTCATCCCCAGGACCCAAGGCCCAGACGTCTGCCCAGGGCTCCCCCGCTGCCTGCCGGCGCACCTGGCTTGGAGGGCAGGGCGGGGCTTCAGGGGCCCCTCCAAAGGCTGCGGACCTCATGCGGGCCTTTGGGGTGTTTCCGGCCCCCACTCTTCCCCACCCAGACGAGGCCTTGTCCCAGAACTGCGGGGTGCTCGTTCACTGCCTGGCAGGCGTCAGCCGCTCTGTCACCGTCACGGTGGCCTACCTCATGCAGAAGCTCCACCTGTCGCTCAATGACGCCTACGACTTGGTCAAGAGGAAGAAGTCCAATATCTCGCCCAATTTCAACTTCATGGGCCAGCTGCTGGACTTCGAGCGCAGCCTGCGGCTGCAGGAGCAGCGCTCCCGGGAGCAGGGCAGCGGCGGGCAGGAGTCGGCCGCCTCTGACCCGCCCTCCTTCTTCACGACCCCCACCAGCGATGGCATCTTCGAGCTGGACCCCACCTAGGGCCCCGCTCTGCCCCCAGTGGGTGGGTGCTCCCGACCACCCATGTGCGGGGGGGGGGGGCGAGGAAGGCGGGAGGGGCTTAGCCATAGCGGGGTGGGGGTGGGGGGAGCGCGCAATACCTCATGCAGGGGTGCGGAAGAGGCAGGAGCGCCAGTCCCGGCCGTGCTGCCTCCTGGGTCTCGGGGTGGTGGCGGGGAGAGGCCTGGCCTCCCCCACTGGAAGCATCCAGGGGAACCCTCTGACACGTGCCTTCGGGCAAAGCCTTGCTCCGCACCCGCCTCTTTAGCTACTCTTGCTCTTCTCTTCGGGGTGGGGGGTGGGGAGGGGCCCTATGCCAGGGACCATTCCAGAAGGCCGCCTATTCCTGGGCCCAGGCCCTGAGCTTCCCCGTGGTTTCCCCTTCAGGAAAAGATGTGCGCCTGCTCTGGCCATCTCGGCTGCAGGGACTTGCTCCCAGTCCCATTCCTGTCACCAAATGGCCGCCTATGAAAAGAGGTCACTCCACCAAGGGCTCGGATGTGCTGGGTTGGGGATGGGGTGTTCCCAGGAGCCATGGGCCGGGAGGTGCCATGGCCTCCCGGCGTCTGTGGGGACAGTGCCCTTCTAGGTGACTCGTGCTTGGGCGGTGGTGTAGGGAAGGCCGCAGACCTAGCAGCCTCTGGGCAGTTCCCAGCCGCACATCTGGTGCCCTGACTGTTTATCCACTTGACATTTGAAAAGATGCTTTTTTTCCTCTTCCCCAAATGTCTTGACAGGGTCACTGGGGCCTTTTGTGACTGGGAGTGGCCAGGCTGCCTTGGAGGGGACGGGGTCTCGGAGGAGAGCTGGTGGGGGAAGGGAAGAAGGCCTGGATTTCGCCACTGTTGGCTTGGCGGTGGGGAGGGGCAGACCGAAGCCACACGCATGCACGGTCCTTCATCACAATGCACACACCTCGTGGGCAGGCCACGCTCACCCTCACCAGCCTGCTTACACGCCCAGCCCGATCAGCGCCCTGCAGCCGCATCACCTCTCCCTGGGGACTCCACGCAATGGCGGTTTTCCTTGTTCCTGAATAAACGGTTTATTAAGATACCCAATAGTCCACTGCTTCCCCAGCGCTGCAGGGGTTCAGGGAGGTGTGGGGGCTTGAAAGACACCCCATGTCGTCATATTCCATATGGCACCTCCACTGCCTGCGACCCAACCTTGGACAAATCACCCTGCACTCCTAACCCATGAGGCCCGCTCTGTGCACGTGATGAGGGACAAGGCCCCTGGAGAGACCTCAGGGGCCTGCCTGGGTTGGGGACACCACACAGCAGAGCCACGGAGCAATGCAGGATGCCAGGGTCTAGCGCAGGAGCAGGGGAGCAGGGACCCAGAAGTGACCCTGGGGGCTTGACAGCCTCGTGGGGACCTAGGTGGCAGAGGACATGGGAAGACCAGACTCCAAGGCTGGCCAGGCGCATTCGTCTGCTGCTGCCGCAGCGTGCACCGTGGTCCAGGCTAGAAGCCACTGGGCCACGTGAAGTGACTGGTGAGGCTTGTTCCTCCCTGGCCTCCCAGCCTCAGCCCTGTCCAGCTTCAGGGTCCCCGAGGCAGGACCTCCCGAGACAGACACGAGCATGCAAGTTGCTTTGGGAGCAGCGTAGCCGCTGTGTCCAGGGACAGCGCCCAGCCCAGAGCCTCTGCAGCGCAGGGCGAAGTCGAAAATCACTTCAAGTGAATGGCTGCTCTGACGGGAAATCGGCCAGTTCCTTGTGCCGGGGAGGGAGCGTCCTGCTACCCAGGAGCAGGAATGAGAGCGGGGCAACCCCTCCCGGAGCACTGTCTCCCTGGGGTTTCCTGATGCCACCCACAGGCGCCGGGAGCCCACGCCCGGACCCCCACACAAAGCCAGGACTCTCAAAAGGCACTGCTCACAAGGCGTGGTCAGCAGAGTGACCCCCCTGGACCCTGTGAGTCCAGTTCCCGACATGGTCAACAGGAACTTGGACATGTGACCAACTCCAGGAGATGACGACGGATCTGGGATTATCCAGGGAGCGTGAGGAGAGAGGGAGGCAGAAGCGTGAGAGAGGACGTGACGCCGCCAAAAGCAAGTCCGAGCCAGAGAGACCAGGGGAGGCTGCGGGGCCGGCCATGCAAATGGGAGGAGGGGCCACAAGCCACGGCGTGCGGGTGGTCACTAGAAGCTGTAAAAGGCAGAAACATGGCTTCTTCCCTTGAGCTTCTTGACAAGGGGCTGCCCTGCCGACGTTCTGACGTTAGCTCAGTGACATGTCTTGGATTTCTGACCTCCGTCGCGCTAAGATAATAAATGCGTGCTGTTTTATGCCGCTATGTCTGTGACAAATAGAAATGGCAGCATCAGAAAACTAATACTGTTGGTAACCGAGAAAGAAAACACCCCACAGAAAGAGGGGAGCGCGTGTGCTTATCTCTTTTGATTCTTATCTTTTTTTAGAGGAAGGAAGCAGGCAGGAATGAAGGCAGGTAGGTAAGTGGCAGGCAGGAAGGAGGAGGGAGGAGGAAGCAGCATTTAGTTAGTTAGCTAGTTCGTGTTGGCCCCGGTCTAGAACCTGGAACCTTGGGCTTTCCTTGGACTAAACTGGAGTCGCAGACTTAATGCCCGAGTCACCAGGGCGTGCAGTAGTTGCTGATCTTCACATTGGATTTGGGTAGAAGTGAAAGAAAAAAAGAAAACAAAAAAACATGGCTCCTGGGAATTTAGAGGCGCAGCTAAAACTTCCCTTTAGATGGTCTAGACCTAGTGCAGCACTGGAAGGGCTGACAGAGATCTGCTGTGGGTTTGTCTTAAACCTGCATCTGATTAGCTTGCACGCAGACTTCGCTGAGGTTGAGACAGTCCACTAAAATCAGTGAGCTTTAAAGAATTGATCAAAGATGCATTTTCTGAGGTTGAGATGAGACGTGCCCCTGTGGCTCAGTGGCTGAGACGCAGGCCAGGTGAGGCCCAAGAGCCTGGGTTTGAAACCCACAGTCAAGGAAGGAAAAGGAATTGTCTTTTGCCTTCTAGATGAAGTGGCCAGAGGGAGTGTTGCCCAAAAAGCAAGCAGACATTCTCTCCGCAGGGACGTCCTCTAGACACAGGCCTCGAAGAATCGCCACAGTAAATTCTACGACATAGAGTAAAAAAGAATCACAAAAATGACACGAAGACAAGCTGCCATTAGTGAGAGACGCACATAAGCAAATCAATGCAAGCATCAATCCTGCTAATGTATATAATATATTTTTAAATGACATGATGCAAGTATAAAACAAGTGTGATGAATATGGCAAAGAACTAAAAGGAAGTATCAGAGCAGGAAATGACCAGTATTCTTCAAAGAAGACCAAATAAAACTTCAAAAATCTGAAAATGTGGGTGCAGTCTGTGGCTAAGTCTGCAGCTCCGGACGGCATAGTCCACGTAAAGCCCGAGGCCCCGGGTTCGCAGTCTGGGACTAAGGGTGACAGTCACCTTGAACAACCAAATGGGTGGGTGACCACTTCCTTCTCGCTCTGCCTTCATTCCTGCCTGCGTCCTCCTTCTAGAGAAAAAAACGATCCCTCAAAAAATAGATAAAAATTTAAAAAATAAGAACTTGGAAAAGTCCAGATATGGATTAAACAAGCACTAAAACCCGACTGAAGAGAGGATCAGTGAACCGGAATAGGATTTAACGAAATGACTCGGAATGCCGTACACAGAGACAAAAAGATAGACATTTGTGTAGTTGGACTGCTAGAGGAAAATAATTAAAAAGAATAGGGAGGCGCACGCCTGTGGCTCAGCAGCTAAGGTGCAGGCCATGTAAAGTCAAGGACCCAGGCGCAAGACCAGGCACCCGGGGCAGTAAAATTACAAGTAAATATCCGTGCCCTAGTGGCCTAGCAGATAAGTCTGCTGTCTCCGGCCTGCGCAGTCCACATACATCCCAAGGACCCAGGTTCGCATCCAAAGCAGGGAGGAACAGCTGAATAAAGGTAAACAAATAAAATTTAAAAGATGCTTCTTCCTCCTCTCTCCCTGCCTGCCTGTCTCTGCTCACCTTCACTCCAGCCTGCACCTTTCCTTAAAAAGACAAAGACATATTAGAGAAAGAGAGGAGATCTTTAACAATGATAAAAGCAAATATACATCTAACAAGACAACCCAAACATACCTGAAGCAAAAAATAACTGAACTGAAAAGAGACAAAGACAATTGAACTATGATGATGAGAGATTTCAATATCCCACTTTCAACAGTTGATGAAACCAGAAAGAAAATCAGCAAGGATGTAGAAACGTGACCAGCATGATCAGTCAACGTGACCTCTCTGAAATCTACCAACCCCCCCACCCCCACCACCACACACACACACACACAGCAGCTGCAGAATACTTATCCTTTGCAACTATTTCTGGAACATTCTTCAAGACAGTTCAAAATCTAGGTTATAAAAAAAGGCTCAATACATCCAAAAGAAGTGACATAATAGAAAAAATGCCCCGCTGACCACAACAGATTTAAATGAGGAATTACAAAAAGCAAGAGATCTACAAACTTCAAAGATATTTGGAAACTGCCTGACATACTTGTAAATAACCTAGAAGTCAAAAAGAATTCTAAAGAAAACTAGACGATCTTTTGAAGAGAAGGAAAATAACACAGCATATCAAAGTGATGGACTACAGCTCAAGTACTTAGGACATGAACAGTTTTAAATGTCTTTACCAGCAAAACAGAAAGGTCTCAAGTCAATAGCGAATACTTATCTTAATAAACTAGAAAAAGAAGAGCGAATTAAATTCAAAGCAAGAAGGGGTAAGAGGAGTGCAGAAATGAATAACGTAGAAAACAGGAAAATAAAGTAGAGAAAATCGGTGAAAATTAAAATCAGTCCTTTGAAAAAAATCAGCAAAATTTGCCTTAGCTAGACTCACCAAAATAAATAAAAGCCTAAAAGGAGAACATTACTGCTTATTTAAAGTAGTACGACATTATTTAAAGAATGATACAACAATCTTTTGAACAACCGTATGCCAAAAAAATTAGGCAATAAAATGCACAAACGACTAGAAAGACAGAAATTACCAAAACTACCTTTAAAAGTAACAGAAAATCTGCACGAACTTACAACAAGCAAATAAGCTGAATTAGTCATGAAAATCTCCCGGCAAAGAAAATCGAATCTCGGATTTCTTTAGGGGTGAATTCTTTGGTATGTGGGGAAGACATCAAAGAAAACTTCTTGCCAGTCTCCTTCCTGTGACAGACACTAATCTCCCTAATGCAACATTAAAAACAGAATCCAGACAGATAAGGATTCTATATCATGATCAAGAGGGATTTATCCCAAGAACAGGCGCTTGAGCTAACATCTGAAAGTCAATTTAATGCACCATATTCATAGAGTCAAGGACAAAACCCACACGATCATCTTGACAGGGGCAGAAAAAGAATTCAACAAAGTCTAACATCCATTCGTGATTTGAAAAGAAAACAGATGCCTCTCAACAAATGATAACGTTTCAATAACGTTTCTCAAAATGGTAAAGAGCATAACATAGAAGAGACATTCCACGAGATCAGTCGTAGGGAGGCCTCTGGGAACTCGACTCCAGCCATAAGGGAAACAAAAAGAAAAATAAACAACCGAGACTACATCCAACTAAGGAGCTTCTTCACAGCAAATGAAAATGTCACCAAAACCAACAGGAAACCTACTAACTAGGAGAAGTTATTTGTATTTCATATTTCAGACAAGGGTTTAATACCCAGAATATACAAAGAACTTATAAAACTCAACAACAGAAAAGCAGGCAACGCAATCACAAAATGGGAGAAGGAATTGGAGAGACACTTTTCTGAAGAGGACATACAGATGGGCGACAGGCGCATGGAAGATACTCCTATCAGGGAAATGCAAATCAAAACAACAGTGAGATGTCACCTTCCACCTGAGAGACGGGCTATTATCTAAAAGCCTGGAAACAACAAATGTTGGGGACGATGTGGACAAAAGGGGACACTTTTCCACTGCTGGTGGGAGTGCAAATTGGAAAACAGTTTGGAGATTCCTCAACAAGGTGAAGATGGAAATCCAAATAGTCCTGCTATCTATCCCACTGTGTTTTCACGTGTAGAATCAAAGTTACTGGAATAAAAACTTTTTAAAAGCTAAAGTGTACCTAAAAAGCTTCGCGTTGGCATCATGCACAATGATGAAAGGCTAAGTACTGTCCCCCTAAGATTGGGAGCCAGAAAATGATGTTGTCGCCACTTAGATTCCACGTCGTACCAGAGGTTCTTGCTAGTGCAAAGAGCAACACCGACAAGAAAAAAGAGGGGAACGAAATGAAAAGCATCGAGACTTGGAAAAAAAAAGCAGGAAAGCTGAGCTTACTTGCAGAATACCCCCAACAAATCCAGCCACGAGAAGCCTGTTAGCTAGCGCACAAGTTAAGCGAGGTTGCAGAATGCAGCGAAAGTCAACGGTCATTCCATACACCGGCGACGAAAAATTTGAAAATGAAAGCAAACAATTCCATTCACAAAAGCATCAAAAAGACCATAAAAATACATTGAACCCAAGAAATGCAGGATGTGTACATTGAAAAGAGTATGACTGCAAGGATATCACACACCTAGATCAATGGCGACAGCCCAACGCTCACGAGGTGGACAGTGACCAGTTTTCAGATGGCAATCCTCCCAGGAAACGCTCAGGACGCCAGAACAACGCCCCACCCCGGGGCACTTCAGTCAGAAACATTTCCTGTTGTGGATTTCTGGAGTCTAACAGCGCTAGATCCAGGCGCCGATCGATTTGGTTTTGAGGCGACACTACCTTCTTCTTTGCAGACAGCTGATTGTCACATGTCCTCACGTGGCTTTTCCTCGGCGTGCGGCAGCCGAGGAGAGAGACGGTGCTCCCGGGTGTCCCCTCTTAGAAGGACACTGATCCTGTTGGATCAGGGCCTCACTGTCACGGTCTCCTTTACCCTTCATCACCTCGTCAGAGCTGCAGACTCCAAATACAGCCACGTGGGACGCTGGGGCTTCAACAAATAGAGCAGAGCGGAGGCCACAGACTCCTGGGCTCAATCCCGGGGGGGGGGAAACGACCTGTGTGAACAAGTAAATAAAAATAAGGCGCTTCTTCCGCCTGTCTCTTCCTGCCTGAGTACTCACCTCCATTCTTACGTGCACCTTGGCTTGAAAAAGAAAGAAAGAAAGAAGTAAAATGCTTCTCCAAAAGTTTCAAAGTAAATCAATGGAATGGAGTTCATTGTTTATAAACCAAGCGTTAGATTTATGTTTAACTGACTTTTGACCTGGGATCCAAGGCAGTCGCAAGGGGAAAAAGCGGTGCGAGACAACTGGAGTGTCCCAGTGAAGGAATGACATTGGAGCCTAACTTCCAACCATCACAAAAATTCACTGAAAATGAACCGAAGACCTAAGTGCCAGAGTTAACCACTTAGAAGAAAATACAGCCGTGACTGCCTGTGACCCGGGCTTGGCCGTGGCTTCGTAGACAGGACACCGAAAACACCAGCCGTCAAAGCAAAAATGAGAATTTCTTCCCTAAAGGACATCAAGGAGAAAGTGCGGAAAGCGCCGGGACGGGGAGAAAATGTTCAGAGCTCGTGCTGACGAGGGATTTGTGTCCGGAAGGTAAAAAGAAGGCTTCCAGCCCAACGATCAAAAGATAAATTATCCGATTCATAAATGAACTGAAGCTCTGAGTAGACATTTCTCTGCAGATCACACAGATAGCGGATAAGCACGGTCACTGCAGCGCGTCGACCCAGAAGCAGGAGCCAGCGCTTCCCGCGCACTAGACGGGACCTTGTTTTGAAAGCAGCAGCAGGAACAAGCGCTGGCAGGGAGGCTGGGCGTCCCGAGCCTCTGGCACTGTCGGTGGGGATGCAGAAGGCGCCGTCACGCTGGAAAACAGCTTGGCATTTCCACCCAAAGCAAAACACGGAGTGGCCGTGTGTGTGACCCAGCGATTCCACTCCTCGGGACAACTGGAAATACACGTCCACGCTGACACGTGCAGAAGCCGCTCAAGTGGCGGCAGGGGACGCGGGAGCAGCACCAGTCAGCTCTCCAGAGGGGTGGCGCCTGCTCCGACGGGCACTGACCCCCGTCTCGGCTGGCCCTGCCACCACGAGGCTCCCGAATGAGCCAGGTCACAGAGACACGGCAGATTCGGAGGCTGCGATGAAAATGTTCTAGACGGTTGAGCAACTGGCTGAGGAGACTAAAAGCCACTGAACTGCACCTCAACTCAAAGGGTGAGCTTTAGGGTGTGCGGCTTAGAGCTCAGTGAGGAATCTTCTAGTCTGACAACAGATTGATTGAATAAAGTCTCCCAGGCGAGTATGAATCAAAGGGTTATCGGGGCTGCATTAAAATCAGAGAAAGCAGACGACGAGGCAAAAGCGCTGTTAGTGCTACGGCCACCACGTTGTCATTCGACGCTCCTGAAACGTAGCCATTCTAAGTCACCTGCAGCAGTAAGTCACTGAGCAGCACGCAGAGCAGGAGCGTAAGGAGAAACCGAGGACAGCAGTGGGGCACCTCCTCAGGGCATCGCCTGAGGCAAGGCTTGGGGATCTGGAAATGAGGTTTTGTTTTCCTATGTTTCAGCAACAGCAAACGTGGTTCAGAAATACTGAACGTGTCCCCTTACGCAAAAGTCGGACCCTGTCGCTATCCTGCCTCCCGGTCCCCGGTGACTGCCATCCTGAGAGAGCTCATTCTCCAGGCCAGTCACCAGCTAGGTCTCACCACCACCGCAAACTCCAGAGCCTTCCTGTCAGACCCACCCGAGGAGACAGGGGTAGACAACATGGCTGCCGGGTGCCCACAGGGCGCTGCTTCTCTCCTGGGTTCCTCGACTCCCTCGCGAGCTCATTCCCTTCAGTGCACGACGCCCACCCCTCCACCAGCCTTGCCCCGCTTCCCGGCCACCCCTCGCACTGAACCCAAGAGCCACCTTTCTGGGTCCAGATTTCCATTTCACAGGGAATGCGAAGAAACGCAGTTAGGTTGCAGTTGGGGCACAGAGAGCAGTGAGGGCAAAGAGACCACATGCGAGGCCCAAACTCAAGTCCCACGCACAGAGGGAGGAAGGAAGAGAGGAAGACAGGAAGAGAAGAAACGAGGGGAGTGGACGGAAGGAAGGAGGAGTGCTTTTATTTACTTATTTTATTTGTTTTCCCTGAACCCGGGACTCAAACCCGGACCCTTGGGCTTTACATGGTCCACGTCCCAGTTGCCGGCTTAGCACCTGAGCCGTCAGGGTGCGCCCTGCCCCTACAGTCTTTCTCCTTTGTTACACAAATAATGTATGAACTCCCCCTCTTTTCCCTCGGCCCCCACACAACTCTCACTTCCCCGCAAGGCCTGCTGGGACTCGGTCTCCTCATGCCTCAGTTTCCCACAACTGGGCATGGTGACGGTGAGGGTCGGTGCGCACGAAGTCTTCAGGGACAGCACCTGGCCCAAGGTGGGCGCTCAGAGGGCCCGAGCACGGCCCTGTGGCTCCGCTGCAGCCCTAGATCCGTAGGTGCCAGGAGACAGAAGACAAGCTTAGTCCCGTGCTGCTCCTGGCTCCCGGAGGCCCCTCAAACCACAGAGCTTCCCCAAGCCCACCAGCGGGACGTCTCTTGGTGAATGGTCCCACCGTCACCCCAGAAGCACAGGAGCCACCCAGAACCCTCTCTTTCGTCCCCCACCCCAACCCTCCTTGGACCCCGAGAGCGCGCCACTACCCCGTCTCCCTGTCCTGGCGTGGCCCCACAGTCGAGCCTCCTGGACCCCGCCGCTCACAAGTTTGCTCCAAGACTAGAGTGTGGGACTGACCAGGGACGTGGACAGGGCGCTGCCGTCTGTCCAACTCCGGCCCTGACACCCCGGCCCAGCACCGGCACGTCCAGCCGGATTCGGGCTCTGGCCTGTGGCCTCCAGCTCACCAGGCCAGCGTTAAGGCTGCTGGCACTCCTCCATCTCCTGCCTCTGGCTGAAGCACCAAGCCCCACTGCCTCCATGACCCAAAGGTGTCCCCTCACAAGCTGCCAGTGGGAAGGAAGTTTCACAGGCAAATGGAGGTGTGTCACCTGGGTCTGACTTGAGCCCCCCCCCCCC
>RJWH01011471.1:0-12076 GCA_004363575.1 Solenodon paradoxus | reverse complement strand
TGGCACCCAGCCCGCCCCTCCCCCCACACGCAGCGCTGTCTCCTGGAGGGGGCGCGCCCCTCGGTCACCCCTGACTCGGTCACCCCTGATTCCGACCTCCCCAACTCCCGCTGGGCTGCCACGCACCGTCCCTCCCACCAGGGGAGCATTGGCCCGCCTACCACCGACGGGACGTCCGTCCGCAGCCATGTCCCACGAAGGGAGGGAACAGAACAGCACGCGACGTCGCTCTCGACAGGCTATTATTGTGCTTCACAGACGGGACTCGCGGCCCAAGCCAGCCCGGGACGGGGAGGGCCGCGCGCTGAGCCGGCCTGGGAGGCCCGCGGCCCGGGGTGCCGGCTGCACTGGCCGGGCCGCGGCTCACTTGCGGGCCACGCCAGCCGCCACCCGCGACATAGTGGCGGCCCCGAAGAAGCCCCTGAACAGCGCGTTGTTGTGATCTGGGCCTGGTCGTGCGCCAGCTCCAGGATCCTGGCCGTCAGGGTCTGCAGGACGGCGCAGAGGAAGACGCGCGCCGTCGGGCTCAGGCGCCGCGAGTACAGGCCCCGACGCAGAACGCGCTGCACTTGGCTCACGGAGAACAGCAGCTCGGCGCGGTCGGAGCTGGTGCCCCGCATGCTGCTGCCAGGTGCGCTGGCTGCGTGCGGCGGCCGCGGTGGCGTCCCCGGCGAGGCGAGGCCAGGCGAGGCGGAGCGACGGTGCGACGATGCAGAGCGCGGTGGTGGTGCAGCCTGGTGCGCGGTGCTAGGTGCTCCCCAGAGATCAGGACGAGCCGGGCAAGCCGGCGCCCCCTACTCCACAGCCCGGCGACCCCGCATTGGTCCGGGCGCAGGCTCAGTGACAGGTGGGGGCCGTGACAACGCCGGGCCTGCGGGAGCCCGCCCCTCCACCCCCACGCCGTGCCCACCGGGCGTCTCTGCAGGCGCCGTCGCGCTCCGCCGCTGCACGCGAGGAGCCGGGCCGCGGCCTCGTCTGCGGGGCGAACACACCAACCGTGCGCCCGGCGCGGCTGCCAGGTAGGCTCGCTCGTTCGTGCCACCTTCCGTGTGTCCGGCCGTGTGCGCTCGGCCTGGCTCTCTCGGTGTCGTTCGCCTGGCTGAGCGCGAGTCGGCGTTTCCCTGCTTCTTTGTGGCCGAATAATATTCCGTTGTCCGCGGCGACGCTGCGTCCTTTTCAGCGGACGGGCCAGGAGTTGCTGACGTTTGCGTGATTTCTGCCTTTGGGCTCTTGTGCTCAGTGTGCTGTGAACATTCCTGCGCAGGGTTCTGGTTGAACGGCTGTTCCAGTTGTCGGGTATAAATCCATGATTAGACAGGATTTTTTCAGGACTCTTAATTCTCTTCCATTGTCGGGGTGTCTGTCTTCATTCCAGGACGCCATGGTTTTCAGAGCTATCACTGTATATTAAATTTTGAAATACAGAAGTGTTCTCAAACTCTTTTCTTTCTTTTCAAGATTATTTTGACTATTCAAGGTTCCTTGAAATTTCATATGTCTTTAGGATTGGCTTTTTCATTTCTGCAAAAACGTTTAGATTTTTATATGTTTGCATTGACTCTAGATGGATTTGTGCAGCATATACATCTTAATAGCATTGTCTTCCAGTGCATGAACACTGCATGCTTTTTAAGTTTTTTAGGTCATCTTTAATGTATTTCAGCAATACTTTGCATTTGTCGTGCAGAAGTTTTACGTCTCCTTTTGTAAACTTATTCCTTTGTATTTTGATACTATTTTAAATAAAATTGCCATTTCATTTTTGATCATTCATTGCTAATGCAGAGAAATACTGATGATTTTACTATGTTGATCTTGCATCTTGCCATTTTTTAAATAGTGTTTTGTGAATTCGTTGGGGTTTTCTATCTATATAAGATCATATTAACTGAGAATGGAGATAGTTTTACTTCTTTCCCTGCAATTTGGATACCTTTCGTTAATATAATTACTCTGGCTAGGACTTCCATTAAATCTTGAACAGAAGCAGTGAACGCAAGTATTCACTTCATGTCTTAGTATTCCACCATTGAATGTAATGCTAGTTATGGTGATTTATTAAATGCACTTTCTTATATTGTGGAATTACCCATCTATTCCCTGTTTGATGATTGCTCTTATTTTAATCATGAAAGGACATTGGGTTTCGTAAAATTCTTTTTCTGCATCAACTGAGATGAACATGTGAGGCTTTCCCCCGCATTTTATTAATGTGGTGTTGATTGATTTTCTTATGTTGGAACTTCCTTGAATTTCTGGGATAATTCATACTTGGAGATGAAATATGATATTGATAATTATACTGCTGAATTCAGCCTACTAATACGTCATCGTGGACTTCTAATACTTAACAATGTTTGGTAGTTTTCTTTTCTTGTGGTATATATGTCTGACTTTGGTATCAATGTAATGTTGGCCTCGTAGCATGTTAGAAAGTTTCCTTTCCTTTCCTTTCCTATCTTTTGTAACAGCTTGGGAAGAATTCGTATTAATCCTTTCTTAAACACTTAGTACAACTCATCTGAGGAGCCTGAACATTGCCTGGCACGTTACACATGGAATCTTGGATTTGTTCCATTACTCTTCGTTGAATTAGTATATGGTTTACCTAAGCAGGTTTCTAATCAAGAAACAAAAATGAAGGGAAAAATGAAGCAGTTTTATTTACTAAAAATATTGCGGTTTATGGGATAATAGTATACATTATTACTATTTTATATGCCATAGGAAGAAAATTTGTCACATGGCAGTTTTTTTAATTCCCTGTAGCCGTAGATACCTCCGATATGCGATTACTGCGTTGATTCCTAGTTTAGTGTATTCAAGAACTACAGAATCCTCAGTGTTTTAGTAAACACTGTTTTCAACATACCATTTGTTGTGTGTCATGGCTTAAGTCTAGGTTTTTTGAATTGCTATTACTCTATTTCTCAAACTGCATTGCTTTCCCTTAATGTGTCAAGTACTTTTCTCTTTAAAACATTATAATTATTATTGTTTTCAAAGGAAAGGTTCAGGGAGAAATGAAGGAGAGCAGAGGAAGTCCAGCAGGAAGAAAGAAGAGGAAGAAACATTTATTTCACTTAGCTGGTCATCTCGATGGTTCTCCCTGGCCCCAGTCTCCAAGCTGGGTCTTTGGGATGCATGTGGGTTATGTCCGGTGGTCTTATCCACTAGGGCACCAGGGCACTCGTCCTATTTTTATGTATAACCTGGACATTCACCTGTCAGGACCCTAAACTCCACATGCTACATCTGAATGTGTGTCTCATGAACTCATACACAAGTCGTCACTAATTAATGTCCCATGGTACACGCACACATCACGTTCTTGGAAGATGGTTAAGACCAACATGCGGAATTGACCACCAGTCCCCACGCTGTCACAGCTGACTGCCCTGCGCAGTTGTGACACAGGAGATCCTGGGTGGGGCCCAAGATACTGCATTTCTAATTGACCCTGTGAGGCTGATGCAGCTGGCCTGTGGCCCACACGGGAGTAGCACAGCTCTAAGTGACTTCCTCAGCTTTTTTTTTTTAAAGGACAGATACAGGCAGGAAGAGACAAGAGGAGGAAGCATTTTTATTTCCATTTAGTTGTTCACACCGATCATTTCCCCCTGGACCCGGGACTCAAACCCAGGGCTCTGTGGCCTATGTCCTTTGGAGGCGATCGTCTTAACTGTTATTCCATCAGGGCTTGACACTTCCTCACTTTTTGGAGGCTTTGCAGAATCTCATAGTAGAAGACCACTTCACCTGCCCCAGACTGGTCTCCTTTGTTTCACTCTTTTTCCCGGTATGTTTCTCCCATGGGTGTTCCATCAGAACCTCAGGCCAGAAAGGGTTTACTAGCCTTGGCTGCTGTCAAGAAATGCACCAAGTGAAATCCGAAGGGAAATAGGACTGGGAGAGCTTGCTTTGTGCTTTGTGTTCACTGCCCGTGCATCTGTGCTAATCCCTCCCTGCAGGTTTTCTTTGGCAATGTGGACTCATCTGGAATAAAGCACAATTTTTTTAACCCTCCCATCATTGCTCGGTACATTCGTTTGCACCCGACGCACTTCAGCATCCGCAGTGCTCTTCGCATGGAGCTGGTGGGCTGTGATTTCAACAGTGAGTGTCCAGTCACACCATACCGTGCTCTGTCCCAGCCACAGCTGCAATGACCAGCTTAATTTTCCAGAGACTAGAGGAATTTCCCGGGACACAGATTTATCAGTGTCAAAGCCAGTACTATCTGGGGCAGACCTCAAACTTGGTCACTCTATGCGACTCCCTAAAGGTAGCCACCTCCTGAGGTGCTATTAACAAGACAAATTAGAATCAAAGTGATCAGAGCTGATCAGAACTAGGGGACAGTTAACAATAACAAAATCTGTGCAAAAGGCAATGCCTAGCAAATGATATTACCGTGGCAATATAGCAGTAGGTTTCCTGGGGGCCGCCCAGTGGATCCTGGGCTGAAGTTTGTCCTTGTGGTGACATTGTTTCCTCTCTTTCAGGTTGTAGCATGCCCCTGGGAATGGAGAGTAAAGCAATATCAGATGCACAGATTACTGCTTCATCCTACTTAACCAATGTGTTTGCCACCTGGTCTCCTTCACAAGCCCGGCTCCACCTCCAGGGGAGGACTAATGCCTGGAGGCCCCAGGTAAAAGGCTAAAGCTTTCCCATGTAACTGACAGAGGGAGGCTTAATTTGGGGAAAAGATAGGGAAAGCCTTTCTGTCTTCAGACGTGTTTCTGTCACCTGGTTGTTCCCAAAAAGAGTGTCAAGAAAGGTTGAATCTGTGCAAAAACCCCCACAGATATTTAGTGGGTGTGTTTTCAGACAGCATTCGTTATGGGAGATGATCCCTAACTGACCATCTTGGAAACAGTATTTCTATGTGCAGTACTGGGCGAATATCTGTCAAAGAATTGCAGTAGCTAAGGTCCAGCTTTACAGCAAAATGTCAGCAGTTATCCTTCTTGGCAGGTTTCTTGGTGTCTCGAAGGAAAAGGTCACATTCATATACAGTTTATTGGGCACAGAAATTTTCCCAAAACCACTCAATTTGTGATTTTCAATCATTGAAATGTTTTGGAGGATTAAGGCATTAATTGTCTGCACTCCTCTAGAGGTTTGTTTTAAACACAATGAGTTGTATGCTACATTGTCAGACTCTCGTCAGTCTTTATATGGCTCATGTATGTTTTACAAATATTTCCATCTGTTAGATGGCTGAAACCTCAGGTTGATTGCAGTCTAATATGGGAGAGACTGACAGTCAGTGTGCAAAGTCAAGCACACCCTGGTGGCCTAGCAGATAAGTTCACTCCTCCGCCAAAACAATCCACATACATCCCAAGGAACCTGGTTCACAACCTGGGGTGGGGGGAGCAACCAACATGAACAACTGAATAAAGTAAACAAAAACGGGCTTTCTCCTCTCTTACTTCCTGCCTGTACCTTTCCTTTAAAAAGAATATAAATAAGCAAAATAGGAAAGTGCAATGGCAAGTGATAAGTGCTGCGATGTGGTTAAGGTTTGGGGATTTCTGGGCACCAATAGCAATCAACAGACTAGTCTGACTGACTCCTTCAGGTGAATGATCCAAAAGAATGGCTGCAGGTGGACTTCCAGAAGACAGTGAAAGTCACAGGAATAACCACCCAGGGAGTGAAGTCTCTCCTGAGCAGCATGTATGTGAAGGAGTTCCTGATTTCCAGCAGTCAGGATGGCTCTCACTGGACCCTGTTTCTTCAGAATGGCAGCGTAAAGGTATGCTGGTCTCAGAGGAAGAGCACAAAACTTCTACACTTGACATTTGAGTGTAACCAGGTTGATGTATGACCAAACTTACAGGATAAGCAAGACACTGTGACAGGCATTCTGGGAGGGCACCGTGACTCCAACAGGAAAGGGCAGAGTGGAGCCCACAGTCGATTGTCCTTGTAGATGCTGATGCCATCAGGATGATGACGCAAATCGCTGAAGAACGAGAGTTATTTTCCAATTGCTTAATAATATCTATATCCTCATCGGCAGCTTAGATTCCCAGCTCTAACTGACCTTTAGCTTGAGTGACTCAGACATTCTTCTCGCTGTGGATTTGCCGGAGAAGTTAAATTGTGCGAGACATGCCTGAGTGATGGGAAATGAATAGTGCTTCTCTGTGGTCTCTTTATCTTCTTTTTCACCAAGAATTAGCCATGGTGTAGCCTTTCCCAATGCCTCGAATACTGTCTCTTGCCCCTCGCTTCTTTTTAAAATATCGAAGGAACATTGCATTTTAACATTAACTGGATTTGAGATGATAGCAATACAGTTGGTTCACCACTATTTCCTTTTATTCTTCACTTGGCAATGAATCCCCTTTACCCCGTCACCCCGCACCCCTCCCTCAGCTCTTCCTCTGCCCTCTGATTTGCCTTTTCCCACTAAAAGTCTAAAAGCACAAAACGTACTCGCAGAGATGTCTGCACCCCCATGTTCATCACAGCGTTGTTTATAGTAGCCAAGACCTGGAAACTGCCACTGGCTTCCTGCTATCTAATCGCCATCCTTTCTAAGAAAGCCTCAGGTCCCTAAAAATAGCATGCTCTCTCTCACATCAGGGTTTTGTACATACTGTTTCATATACCTAAAAGTTTTTCTACATATTTCTCACTGCCCCTGGATCATTCTTTAAATTTAGGTAAATATCACCTTCATGAATTCTCTCAAAGCTGTATTCTGTTTCTCATGGTTTGGTGGGCTGGAGGGCATTTCTACTTTAAGAGTACGTCTCTGATTCATGCTATAACATGGATGAACTTTGAAGACGTGCTAAATACAATGGACCAGACATTAACAAATATTGTATGATTCCACTTACAATATTTTTTTGATTCTAAGTCACCATCAATTCTAAGCTGCAGCCCAGTTTCTCAAGAGGTTTTCATGAAAAAATTAAAAACGATACGATTTGTTTACAAAGTTCAAAAAATTACAAATGTGAAGTAGCAAGGAGTAAATAAATAATTTATTAAAAATCTGAACTATGTAATAGGGGATTAACAAAACTAATAGAATTTTAAGAATTTAGTAAGGAATCTATTGTAAACAGGTATAATTTAGCCACCGTCAATACTAGCCTCACCTGATTTGGGGGGAGCATTAAAAGAGCAAAAAATGTTTGGCTTACAATCAAATAAATATGGTATATAACTGTATTCGTTAGGGTTACCCAGAGAAACGGAACCAATATGATGTGTGTGTAAAGAGATTATAAGAAATTGGCTCATAGATTACAGAGGCTGAAAAATGCTAACATCTACAGGATGAGTCAGCAAGCTGGGGATCCAGGAGAGCCAGTGCTATAGTTCTAGTGCAAGCAGGAAGGCCTGAGAATTAGGAGAACCGATGGTGTAAGTTCCAGGCTGACAATTATCAGGCTTAAGATCAGGAAGAGCCAATATTCTCAGTTTGAGTCTATAAGGCTAGAAAAAGCCAATGTCTCAGTTCAAATGTGGCGAGGCAGAAAGAATTCTCTATTGTTCTGAGGAAGGTCAACCTTTTTCTTCTGTTCAGGCCTTCAACTGATTTAATGGCATGCACTGCACTAGGGAAGGAAACCTGCTTTACTCAACCTGCCATTTAAATGTAAATCGCATCCAATAACATCTTTACAGCACATCCGGAATAATGTTTGAACAAATATCTGCATACCCCATGATCCTGTCAAGTTGACACTTAGAGTTAACAGTCACAGTGAGGTGCCTAGCAGAAGAAAATTCATAGATACTGAAAGTAGAATAAAAGTTATCAGCGACTGGGACGAAGAGAGAATCATTTAATGGGTAAGAGTTTCTATTTAGGATGGTGAAATTTTCTGGAAATGGGTAGTAGCAATGGCTGAACAACATTGAATGTATTTAATGCCAATGAAGTATGCACTAGAATGGTTTAAATTATATATTATGTCATATCATCACAATAAAAGGTTATATCACTGCTAGCACATACTTCTCAATGCATGGCTACCCTCAGTGCAGAAAGGGGAATCTACAATCTCCTCACCAACAATGGCAAAAAAGTAGCTTGTACTTAAAAATAATGAGCTGAAAAAAAAACAAAGAGAGGTGAAAAGTGAGAAAATGTTAGTGGAGAACATTTCCTAAAGGAAAATGCCTTTATTAGTGTTAAGAAATTAAATGATGGCAAAATGCAAGCAGAAGTGAATGTGAGCCTTCTGCATTAAATAATAGACACCAGAAGGGAGCTAAATTTGTTGCAGATAAGTAGCACCTCCTGCAATCTTGAAGGATAAGTCTCCCAGTTTAGGTGTCCAGCAGTCCCACATATTAACAAGGAAAGATCATAAAGATAGATGATCATACATGTAAGACAACAAGCCAGTTTGATTGCAAGTGGGCAGAAACGAACAATACAGAATTTGAAGAACATCAGATGATTAACGTTATCAGAAATATATCGTAAAATATTAAATATAAAATATTGAAAATAATGGCATAAGGAAAACAGGAATAAATGACAAATTATCCAAAATTATTAAGCAGTTTGGGGAAAATAGTAATTTTAGAAATGAAAAGTGTCACTTTAGAAGTTTAAAAAATAAAGATAATAGCAAATTAGGTACAACCAAAGAGAATTTAGTCAATTGGAAGATATGGCTGAGAAAATTATCCAGAATGGAGTATAGATGATGAATATATGAATAAGCAATAAGACATAGGATATATAGATGAAGTCTGACATATTTATACTTGAAATTCCAATATGAAAATAAAGAAATAGTGAAGAGGCATTATTTGAAAGGATAATGACAGAAGTTTCCAAAGCTGATGAACAATATCAATTGAAGTTTCAGGACCCCAAATATACCTTAAGAAAGATAAAGTAAAGAAAATATATAACTACTCAGATAATCGTGAAATGGTAGAAAATCAAAGAAAAAAGAAAATGTATTTTCACAGGCAGAAGTAAGAATTAGTGAATTTTAAAATAAGTCAGCTGAAGTTATCTACTTTGAGAAGCACAATTCAAAACTAATGAAGAAAAATGAACAGAGGTTAAGGAACCTGTGGGACACCATCAAGCACACCACCATTTAAAATAGGAGTCCTAGCCAAGGACCACCATTCCTTAGGGAGGGGGACCTGCTGCAGGGACTACTGTGAAGTTTTATTATTTATAGGCTATATATATATATCTATATATATATAGATATATATATATCACACTCTGCATCTAGATCTCATTTCAGAGTGTGGGTTCACATACCCTTAACAAACCTTTTGTCAGTTTCAAAAAGTCCCAAATTAAGAACTCTCTATTCTAAATAGGCAACCAGATATCCAGGCAGGCATGCCTGTTAGAATCAGGATGCTGGTGGTTAAAGAAGGCAAAACTGTCACCTTCTGTATTGCAGAATATTATTTTAATAAAACTAATTTTGTCAGGGAAAAAAAAACAAACAAAATAGGAGTCCCAGAAGGATAAGAAAGAAAGGAAAACAAAGAATATTTCAAGAAATAATGCTCAAAATTTTTCTCGATTTGATGAAAGACGTGAATCCACAAATCCCAGAATCTTAAACTTCGAGTAGGGAAAATTCAGAGATACACACTGAAACAGATTTATCAAAAAGACGAAGAGAAGATCTGTAAAGCAGCAAGAGAGAAGTGACTTGCCACATTTAAAGGATCATCAATTAGATAGAGAGCCAAGTTCTCGAAAGAAACCATATTGATCAGAAGGCAGTGGAATAACATATTAAAGGTACTGTGGGAAAAACCCCTGCCAACCAAGAATTCTACTGCAAAGAAAAAATTCTACAACTGTCATAATTACCCTTCAAACATGAAGAAATTAAGACATTTGCAAATAAACCTCTGTCACTAATATACCTGCCCTACAAGACATGACAAAGAGAGTCCTTCAGACTGAAATGGAAGAACATTAGAGAGAAATTTGAAACCACATGAACAAAGAAAGAACACTGATAAAAATTATGTCGGAGAATATAAATATAACATTATTATATTTTTGCTTCGTAGTTCCTCTTATTTCTCTATATTGAAATGATAACTGCATACAAAATAATTATAAATTTATGTTAAAGACACATAATGTATAAAGATTAATTTGTGATAATAACAACATAAAGGAATGAGACAGCACTGTATAGGGTCATACTCAGTGGGTAAGACTGAAATCATTCTGCTTAAAATAAGAAACAGACAAGGATAACCACTTTCGTAACTTCTGTTCAATGTTGTCCTGAATTTATAGTCAACACAAGTAAGAAAAAGAAATAAATGCCATCCAAATTAGAAATAAAGAAGTAAAAATCTCTTTATTCTCAGATGACACGATTTTATATGTAGAAACTCCTAAAGAACCCACAAAAACCATAGCTAAGAAATGAATTCAACAAAATGACATGGCACATGATCAACTTACAAAAAATCAATTTTTTAGGCACTAGCAATGAAAACACTGAAAAGGAAATTAAACAGACAATTCCATTTGCAATAGCATCAAAAAGAACAAAATACTTAGGAATACATTTAATTAACGAGATACAAGGATTGTATACTGGAAACTACCAAACATTGCTGAAAGAAATTAAAGAAGACCTAAATAAAATTTGAATATATCCTCGGTTCGTAGATTGGAAGACTTAATATTGTTAAGATAGTAATATTGTCCAAATCTATCTACAAGCTCAACACAATCCCTATCAAAATTTCAGTGAACATTTTTGTAGAAATGGACAATCTACTCTTCAACTTCATTGGGAATTGAAAAGGATCATGAACTGCCAAAATTATCTTGAATGTGACCAAAGTTTGAGATCTCACGTTTCCCAATTTTAAAATATACTACCAAGCTACAATAATCAAAAAAGTAAGGTATTGACTAATGATGTAAAGATTAAAACAGTGGACTAGAAGTGAAGTCTAGAAATAGCCTATTATCTGTAATAAATAAATTTTCAATAGGGGTGTCAAGATCATTCAATGGGAAAAAAATAATCTCTTTAACAAATGGTGCTGGAAAAACCTGGGTATCTGCCTATAGAAGAATGAAGTTACCACATATCATATAAAAATTAATTCAAAATAGATCAAATACCTAAATGTAAGAATTTTAAAAATACCATTCTTAGGAGAAAACATAGGAGTAAATCTTCATGACCTTGGATTTGACAATAGTTTCTTAAATGTGACACCATAATCATAAGCAACAAAAAAAAGAATGGACATCTTCAAAAGTAAAAACTCTTGTATGTCAAAGAACACTATCTACTAATTGAAAAGTATATGAGAAAAAATTTGCCAACCATATATGTGATAAATGGTCTAGTACCCAGGATATATGTATATATATATATATATGTATATACTTTTTATTATTTCATATTTACAAAACCATATTCATTTTAAGATGTTGAACTTGTCAGTCTATGGTTATTACACAGCACATCCACCCCTAGATTCCTAGTGCCCTTTGCCACTGCCTTTTCCCCTCTTTCCATCTCTAACCCACCCCAACACCTCGTCTGGCAGCCATCATCTGTGACCTGTGAGTTTTTGCTGGGCTTTAACTGTTTGATTCATTTCACTATATTCCACATATGAGTGAAACCACCTTGTATTTTTCTTTTTCTTTCTGACTTATTTAATTTAACATGATCCCTTCCAATTCCATCTAGGTTGTTGCAAAGGGCACCATTTCATTTTTTCAGTAGCTGCATAGAATTCCATTGAGTGTATGTACCACAGCTTCTTTATCCATCATCTGCTGATTGGCATTTACATTATTTCTATGTCTTGGCTGTTGTGCACTGTGCTGCTGTGAATATCGGGGTTAGAGATATTTTTCCTGGTTAGGGAGTTTGTGTTTTCTGGGTATGTGCTTAGGAGTGGGATTGCCAAATCAAATGGTAGTTCATTTTTATTTTGTTGAGGAATCTCCATACTGTTTTCCGGAGAGGCTGCACTAATTCACATTCCTACAAACAATGTAGGAAGGTTCCTTTTTCTCCACATCCACTTCGACGCTTTGTTTCTAGTCTTTAGG
>RJWH01011470.1:0-12083 GCA_004363575.1 Solenodon paradoxus | reverse complement strand
TCAATATCCTTAAAATGCATACCTGAAGGAAAACGAAAGAAAAAAAATGCTTCAGAAATTGAAAAAAGCTGGTTATACTTCCTCCATTCACATTTGAACCCCTACCTTCTGGGTTTTGTCTCTGTATGGTCACTAATTCCTTCAAGTCACTAAACGCAATAATGCGTTGTCAGAACTTATCTCCGGGTCCTCTCAGCAGGGATGAGCAGCTGATCGGGCTCCTCTCCAGAGACTGGCTCCTCCCTGTCCACACCCTGCACCGCCTCCCAGTGGGAGAACTTTGGGGAAGCCCAAGCCTCAAGCCTCGCTTGTGTCTTGAGGGCCCCCCAACCCCTTGTCAACAGCATCTCCTGGTCTCAGGTTCAGACCTCTCTGCTTAGTTCCAAACTCGTGTCTCCTCGCCTCTGTCATGGAGCTCTGGGTCCCCAAGCCCTCACACTCCCCAGAACTCCTTCCTCCCGGTCCTCCCTTGGACATCTCATCTATGACGGAAGAACCACACAGTCATCTTTAACACTCTTCTTTCTCAACCCTCATCCAACTCATTAGCAAAACAAGATGAGCTGAGGTGGCTTCTCCCTGAAGTTTTTGCAGGTCAACCCACGCTGTCTCCTCACCGTCCTCCCCCTGGTGCAGTCAGTTCCAGGCCTCTGGCCTCCCTGGCAGGCCTGATGGGCCTGACAACCTGACCACTCTTCCCACCGGCACCCACCTGGCTCACCTCCTCACTTCTTTGGGGCTTTCCTCAAACATCGCCTTTAAATGAGGCCTTCCCTGGCCACCCTATCTCCAGGGCAATTCCCCAACACACCCTGGCCTCCTCCCTACTTTAGTTTTCTCTTTGGCGCTGAGGATCATTTCTTATTCAGCTTACTCATCTTATGTCTCCGCCAGCTAGAACGCAGATTTCCTGAGGGCAGGGCTGTTTTTTATTGAGATAACTTTGATTTATGAAACAATGTAAGTTTAGATGTACACATTCACTCTTGACCAAATATATAACACAGCACTCCCACCACCAAATTCCTAGTAGTCCATCACTGTCCATTGAACCCCAATATCCTTTTCTCCCACGGCACCCCCTTCCTGCTCAGTTCTGTAGTAAATGCCCAAGGGTTGGCAGGTATTTGATTTCTTATATTTAACTTGCTCTCTCTCTTTGCACTAGGGATATGATCCATATACTGTCATAATAAACTGAAATATACTATTCAAATAATATCTCTTAATTTGGCGCTCAGTACGCATTCATCCCAGGGTCCCAGGTTCGTGTCCCGGGAACAACCAAGATGAACAACTAAATAAAGTGCTTTTCCTCCTCTCGCTTCCTGCCTGCCTGCCTCCATTCCTGTCTGCTTCCTTCCTTTAAAGACAAGAATCACTCAAGTTAAAAACAGCCAACCTTGGTACGCCCCGGTGGCCTAGCGGGTAAGACCCAGCAGACACGGTTCACAGACATCCCCAAGGACCCGGGTCCAGAAGCCGGGGTGCGGGGAGCAACCAAGATGAACAACTAAATACATGTTTCTTTCTTCTCTCTTCCTACCTGTCTGCCTCTTTGCCTTCATTCTTGCCTTCACCTTTGCTGAAGAATAAAAATAAAAGAGAAATAACCTCTTTTATCCTGCCCTTCCCCCACTAGATCTTACAGCTTCTGTATGCTGAGCAGAAGCTCACCAGATTCACGTAAAAGAGGGTTCATGGCAAGGACGTAACACCCAACGCCCATCAACAGCAGGACGCGCCACGAGAAGCAGGGAGTACCCATCCATGGGACACCATCCCCAGGAAGCCCGTCCCCTGGCACGAGAAAGAATCAGATGTTGAGGAAAAGGTGCAAGAGGCAAGGAGCAGAGACGGCATCAAGCCACACGAGCCCTCTTGTGATGTCAGCAGCAGAAGAAGAGGCAGCAAGTCTGGCGGGGATGCGGGAAAGGAAGCGCTGTGTGTGCCCAGCTGCCGCAACTGCCAACAATGCAGCACCGTGGAAATCAGCGTGGCGTGCCTCAAAAAACCTAAAAACAGAGCTGCTGTAGGAGCCATCAGACCCACTTCTGGGCGTATTTCTCAAGGAAACGAGATGGGGACCTTGGAGAGATATCTGCCCCCACAGACTGATGGCAATTGTAACCCTGATAGCCGAGATATGGAAACACCCGCAGTGTCTCGCAGTGAATGAGCGGGTGAAGGGAATGTGGTGTGAGCATCCCGTGGAATAGTCTTCAGCCTCGAGAAGCCAGAGAAGGACATTCTGTCATTTGCAACAGTAAGGATGAAATTGGAGGGCATGATGCTATGTGAAATAAGTCAGAGAAAGACGAATACAGCAGAGGACTTGTATGTGGCATCTTAGAAAAAAAAAGTCAAACTCATAGAAACAAAGCAGAAAAGTGGTTGCCAGGGGCTCAGGTTGGGAGTGGGGGAACCAGAGAGGCAGGTCGTTGATAAAGGGATAGAACATTTCTTTTCTTTTTTAAGGGAAAGGTGCAGACAGGAAGGAAGGTGATTGCCAGGCAGGAAGAGAGAGGAGGAAGAAGCGCTTTATTTTTATTAGGCGTTCACACTAGTCGCTTCCCCGGGGTCCCAGGACTCGCACCCTGGGGTATGTGGCTGCTCCTTCGGAGGCGATTGACCCAAAGGCCACCAGGGATAGAAACTTTCAGTTATATGATGAGTAAGATCTGGGGGTCTAGCATAAAACATGGTATTGATAACGCTATAGTGCATAATTGAAATTTATTAAGGAAAAAAGTCATTCATCTTAAAACTGTTCAGGAAACATAGCAGGTAAAGCTACAAAGGAAAATGAATAGGTGCACCCTGGTGACTCAGTAAGTCTGCGGTTCCGGCATGGCCCCCCCAAACCCAAGGTCCTGGGTTCAAGGAGATCTGGGGCGGGTGGAAAAACCAACAGGCACAAATAAATAAACAAATAAGTAAATGAGGCGCACTTATTAATAAATGAGTGGCTTACTGGGTAAGTCTTCCCATGCAGTCCACACACATCCCAAGGACCCGGTTCATATCAACAACTAAGTTAGTCCATATAATACATATACATATAATACTCGTACATGCAATATCTACATATATGTGCTATGCATTTCTGTTATATGTACAACACCATTTTTAGAAACAATGGAATATCTGGGAAGTGGGGTTATGTGTTCTTTCTCATGTCAGGGAAGCGTGAGCCTCACGGCTGAAGGTGTGGCTTCAGTCCAATCCCAGGTCACATCATACCTTTACCACCCACTCTTCAGTGGCCTCTGGCGAGTCCCCCACCCGCTGGGCACCCATGCTTCTTCCCCAGCAGTCGTGGGGCGGGAGGCAGCTAGGGAGGAGAGGCAGCCATTCTAAACTATTAATGGACACAGGGAAGCAGCATTTTTCAAAGCTGCCAGAGAATGACAGAACGGAGCGGGTGAGCTCTCCCAGCGAGCTAGAAGCTGTACATTTCTGCTGAGACCACGGGCACAAAGAACCATTGATCACCCGCAGCCGGGGGTCTCCAAGACTTTGCCGTGTTCCTGGGACACAGCTGGGCCCCGATCTTCTGGCTCTAGCACACAGGTGGATGAGGAGATGTCCTTTCCCACCTCTCGTGAGCACCTGCCCTCTGCGTGGGCTCTTGAAAGCTCCGCCAGCTTTACAGTTCTCTGTAACCGACCCAGAAACTCCCGAAATGGCAATCTGGTTTCGCTACCTTGTTGGGAAAAGGCAACTGGGCTCCAGTGATAGATGGCCTCTCTCTGACGTTAGGGCCCAAGGTCTATCAAATGGGACAAGAGGCAGAACTGAGGCCATCAAATCTATTCATCTCTGCCCCAAACCATAGTCTTTCGAGATGGCTCATGCCTTCACCAGTTCAGTCTTGTGACCGGCACCCGCCGGCACTGGACTACAGCGAGGAGCTGGAAGGTTCCAGCATCACTGCGGGAGCTAGGTCCTTCAGCGCCCGGGGTGGTCCCGGACAGGCCCCCAGCCCCTACAGGGCAGGAAGAGGCGGGACTCCTCTTACCAAGGACCCTCGGTAAAGCTCTTGGATGGGATGTGGTTCCTAGGTGACTCAAGGGGAAAGGTCGTAGGCCTGTTTTCTCAACTCCACCTTGCTACTTTCCACTCCGGCCCCTGAGGATGGGCAGGGGCATCTGCAGGGGGATCAGGCTCCTCGATCCCAAGAGGCTCACCCGTGGGTTGTCTCCAACCTCATTAGAAATGGTTTCTTCGACAGCACACAAAGAAGAACTGCCTCGCTCTCTTCAGGGATTCTGCCTGGCCTCGGTTTCCCACAGTGACGGTGAGAGCGACTCACCAGTGGATCTTTGCATTTTGACACCACCCTTCAGCTGGTGCGTCTCTGCTGCTGGCAGGGAAAATGGACCGAGGTCCTGCACGCTCAGGCTGTGCAACAGAAACATGGTGACCATCTCTTCTCCTTTAAGCAGAAACTGCCCAACGTGCTTGGTTAAGACTCCGGGCCACCCCAGAATCAGACATTCTGGGTGATGACTGAGTACGTAGGCCCCCTCCTCTTCCTAGGTCACATTCTAGGAGGAACAAGCGTTGGGAAGGTCCTGTTCCCAATCGCGTCCCTACTTCTTGCTTTTCCCGAGCTCTCACCTCCATCTTGTAAGCTTCCAGCCACTTGGCTCACTCCCCCAGGTGGTGCTGGAGACAAAGGCGAGGGGACACCAGCTACCCACAGCAGGGAGCCAACTGCCCCACCCTGTAACTTCCAACCCAGCAGGATGCGCGGGGTGGGGGTGGGGGGAAGGACTTCAGATCTCCCTCAGCCTCCAGGACTATACCCTTTAAGAGAGGCAGCCAGCTGCGACCAGGCAGTGAGGGTGCAGGTCTCTTTATCCGTGACTGACTTAGGCCAAGTAAAACAGCAAATGGGTCACTCTTCAGAGGATCCCAGAAAATTTATTGACAAGTTCCACCAGGTAACTTTGACCTTAGATCCAATTTGGCAGGAAACGTGTATTATTCTGAACCCATGTGCATCTTCCAGGAAAAGCAGAGAATTTGGCCTGAGGTGCCAAATTTTGCAAACGAATTGGCTACTAGAGAGAAGGCAGAAGAAGTTAGAACAGCCCCAGCCCCAAATGCCAAAGTGCATGGAAATTACCAGAGGATCCAGAGAGAAGAGAAAATCGGGGCCACGAGGCAGCACGTCTTATAGAAGGAATGAAACAAGGATTTACTAAGTCAGTAAATTTCAGTTTTTTGAGAGAGGAGGAAGAAACACTTTATGTATATTTAGTTGTGCGCCTCGGTTGCTTTCCCCAGTCTAGGACATGAACCTGGGTCCCTGGGATGTACATGGGCTGTGCTTCGGCCAGAGGCTGGTGACTAAACCATTGCTCCACCGGGCACGCCGAAGCTGGAAAATTTTGATAAAATTAAGGCAATCACACAACAGTCTGGTGAAAATCCTGACACACTGGTGGAACAGCAGTTAGGTCAGTCGCTTCTGAAGGAGCACAGGTCACATAGCCCT
This sequence comes from Solenodon paradoxus, assembly GCA_004363575.1. Taxonomy (NCBI): domain Eukaryota; kingdom Metazoa; phylum Chordata; class Mammalia; order Eulipotyphla; family Solenodontidae; genus Solenodon; species Solenodon paradoxus. The sequence goes on along the minus strand of RJWH01011470.1, from coordinate 6,577 downwards.
AGGTGTGAGTCCCAGGTCCAGGATCACAGCATGGAGAACCAAATAGAAGTTTTAAAAATGCTTCTTCCTCCTCTCTCTTCCTGCCTGCCTACCTGCTCACCTTCATTCCCGCCTGCAACTTTCCTTTAAAAAAAAAAATTATTAAAAAAAAGAAAAAGAAAACCCTGCCTTATTTCAAGGCAGAGTAACAGAAGCCAGTCAGAAATTCACTAGTTTGGATCCCACTGCCCCAGAAGGAATGGCCATCTTGAAAATGCATTTGAGTAGCCAGGGTGCACCAGATATTCAACATGAACTGACAAAATTGACTGAGATCCTCAGACTCTTACCCAGTGACTTTCAGAGGTCGCCACTGAAGTCTTTAATAATAGAGACTTAGCCTGGAAGCCGGAAAGGGGCAGAGGGGCTAGGATACAGGGCCAAGACAGGGCTCAGCTCTGCCTGCTGCATTTGTGTGTCCTCACGATACCAGACTAATCAGGGGCCAAGAAGAATAAGTCAGGAGGAAACCCAGGGAAATCCCTGTGTTCGGGTGCCACCGGCTAGGACACCGGCAATGAGAGTGTCCACTTCCCCAGGCTGTGTCCCATCTGGACATGGCAAAAGAGACTGTCCCCATCTCTGTAGGGAGAGGGACCAGGAGCTCATTTTCTGGCCCAGGAGTAGAAACAGGAAGAACTGGCATGATGGGGTGCTGAGGCCAGCCTGGCTCCACTGACCTCAGAGAGGGCCGAGCTCCGGCTCATCTGGATATGGGAAGCAAACCTATTTGTTTTCTCATTGATACAGGAGCCACTTACTGTGTCCGTGTCCAGTAATCTGGTCTAACCACTCCTTTAAATAGAGTGTGACCGGAATCGAAGGCTGCTTCAGATCACCCCAATATGTGACTTATCAGAGGTATCTGAATATGCTGCCTTTTCTGTGCTTGTCTCTTTTATGGTCAAGGACGCTGCCTTCAAGTACTCTCTCCAACACTGCAAGGAAAACTGATCGTGGCAGAGGCTAGGTCCTCATCCAACCTGATCAGTCTACAGCCCATTTCTGTGGTCAAAAGGAGCAATCAATTCCAGCTCACAGGAAGGGCCATGTCTACAACCAGTTGTCAGGTGGAAGCAGCTGCCGAAGACTCACCCTCCCCTTCAGCACCTTTAAGGGCTGGAATTTGGGTTGGGGTGAATGATAAGGGAAAGCTTGAAAGGGAAGCGCATTTTTCAAGCCTGCTAGAGAATTGACAGAAGGGATCAGGTGAGACCACCCAGGAAGCTGGAAGTCATGGCTTTCTGCGGAGACCACGGGCACAGAGGACGTCCCACAGACCCCTGGAGAGTTACACAGACCGTCTTCCCTCCCTGCGTCCCCCTGCCCACCTGCCTCTCATTTGTAAATTCCCTATGACCGCTGTTCTTTTATTCCTCTACTTTATTAATTAAGGCATTCTTTCCTAGGCCGGGAATCTGTCAAAAGATAACATCATCTGCCCAGAAGGCCCCTGTCCATGTTCAGCCAGGACACATATCTGGCACCACCCCTCAGACCCTGGATGCAGCCGCTCTCGTCCTGCCCACGGGACCCTGTCCCTGTGCTAATAAACACCATTTTGAGATGCCTCAAGAAATCTTTCCTGGTCCCAGCCTCCATATCACCACATCGTTCACTCTCTCCCTGACTCCATTAAGTATCATCAACATCATTTTCCAAAGTGTTGGTGGGGCTCTGGTGTAGGCCGGAGTATATGTCTCTGCGCCGAAAGAGAAGACTAATGAACATGGGGCATGTGTCTCATGAGCTGCAGGCATAGAGCCGGGGGGCCGGGTCAGCTGTCCGCCACAGGGGGCTCCCGGGAGGGTGCTGGGAGTCTTGCTGCTGTTTCCTCCTTCACGTGGGACAGTGGGGACTCTGAGTACACTGAGGGATGCTCTGGTAAGCCTGCCCAAGACTCAGGTTAAGGCTACTCCTCCAGGAGCCCCGACAGCCCAGCAGTCAAGACGCCCTGCGGAGCTGAGATGAGGGGTTGCAGACAGAGGCGGGAAGCCAATCAGAGAGAGAGGCAGCCACGCCAGGGTGCGAAGAGGGCACCTTGGGACCGAGACAGGCGGCCCAGGATGTGCTTAAGTGGAATACCCATGATTTTGAATTAAGAGAAGCGAGGAGATCAAAGACCCCAAAATGATGCTTACCGCACTATCCATCTCCCTAAAGACAGGAGACCTATGGTGGGGCTGGGGAGACGGGAGGGGAGACTGCCTGCAGCTTTATCACTCCAGGAGGGGGCTTGCTTTCTGCGTTTGTGTTTTTGCTTTATCCCAGGGTCCTGGGGCTTTACAGGGTCTGTCCCAGAGCCGCCTCCGCGGCCTGAGCCACGTGGGTGATACAGAAGAACCCTGCGCGTTTCCTTTTTCTCTAACTGGCACACTTCGTTGCTTTGTTTTCCCCACCCTTGGTTCTGGAGATCCCCCTGCAATGCCTGGATTCTCAGGCTCTAGGACTCCAAATGCACGGAATTACAGTTGATCTTTTCTCCTGCTAATACCCCTTGTCAATTTATTTTCCAACCTGTGGACCCAGAGAGGAGAGGAAGTTTAACTTCCTCCCCAACGCACCAGGCCCACAGAGGAGCCCCACCCTGCCGCCCTGTGGCTTTAGCCTCACTGCCGACTCCTTATCAGGAAAACCAGGACAGGATGACACTTGCCTCATTAGGTTGCTGAGAGGCGTGTCCCGTTGCCACCATAACGCACCTGGAGCAGTGCCTGGGCTGGAGAAAGGGTGAGTCTGTGAAGCAGCTTGCGGCCCTGGGGCCCCTGGGGAGCCACCTCTTGGGCCGGGACACTCTCACAGGCCCAGGAAGAAAACTCCCACTCATTCGAGCTGGAGCCCACCCAAGAGAGGACTCTGTGGCACGCTCCGGGGTCTCCACCTGTCCTCCCAGTCAGGCAGGGGACAGCCGGGGCCCAGGACTTGGCCTGTCTGCTCACACACGCGTCTGTGTGGTGTGAAGTTAATAGCACTTAGCAATCTCACCTGTATCTTTCCTCTTAAGAGATGCCAGACAGGGCGTCACGACGCTCGTCTTCAACACTGGCTGCACAGCCCCCCATATGTGGCCAGTAGGAAACATGAGAACCCAGAGGGTGGCCCTCACTTCACAAAGGGCCCAATGACCCACAGCAGTCGCTGCCTTCGAACAAACCCATGACCTCGTCAGGACCCGGCTCCAACACCTTTGGAATCAAGTCTCTGGGCAGCCTGGCAGCTCAGGCACTAAGCCGGAGCTGAGGTGTGCAGGACATCCAGTCAAGGACCCGGGTTCGAGGCCCCGGATGCGGGGGCAAATCAACCGAAAGTAAGTAAGTAAGTGCTTTCTCCTCCTCTCCTTTGCTTGCTTAAAAAAACAGTGGTGCGTACTGGTGGAGTAGTGGTTTCATCAACTGCCTCCTGCAGAAGCACCAACCACATAATCCCATGAACCCGGGCTCGCTTCCCTGCGATGATAAACTAAATAAAATAAATAAGGTGTGGCTTCCGCCTCTCTCTTCCTTTCTGCCTACCTTCATTTGCCTTCATTCCTGCCTGCACCTTTCCTTTAAAAAACAAAACAAAGCATGCTTCCCCTCCCTTGGTTCCCGTCTTTATGTAGGTAAAGGAAATCCAAGCCAGGCTCTGACCCAGAATGACCCGCCCCGAACACCCTGAAACCACCTGAGAGCAGGACCCACAAGCCGAGAGCAAATGGGTCACTACACGGAGAAGAAAAACACCTCTGCATTTAGAACAGGCTCGCTTTCCAAAAGGAGCATTCAGAAATCATCTCTCCGACCTTAAGTGGGTCAAACTGTAAGGCTAGAATTCCAGCCGCGCCCGTCGTGGTCAGCGCGCGCCCTTCGCGGAGTCGGAGGCTCTGTGGCGCCTCCTAGCGGCAAGCAGGAGATTCCGACGCTCCCTTCACCGCAGGCCCCCCTGAGCGCAGGCCCCCCTGAGCGCCGCCCCCAGAGCTGCTAAACATCAGAAAAAAACCTTCTCTTGTCAATTTATACCGGGAAGCCCTGATTACAACAAAAACCAGGCAGGGTCAGAGCAATTCTAATTTTCTCATGCATCAGATGGTAAGAAAACCGGGGTGTAATTGCATGTTTCTCCAGGGCCCTGGAGGGAAATGCTGGTTTCCTGCATCTAGTAATTGCTGTTTGAGGAGACCAGGGCCCTTATTAGCTAGAGATGCTCCAGCTGAGCTCCACGTGAACAGGGCAACTGTGAAGAGTCCCCGAGGGCACTGCTCCTGCCTCCCAGTCCGACCTCTGACCAGACCCCTTCTCCACCTGGGAGGTTTTCAGGGAGAGGACCACTTGCTCACCAAGCTTCTTCTGGTGAAAGACTTGGGCGAAACCTCCAAATACAGCTCAAGGTGCCCAGCTCACGCAGAGCACACGCTGCTTTTCCCCCATCTGCTCAGTAACGCATGCTGGCTCTGAGACCAGTATGAACGTATTTAAATTGGTGACTGGTGACGGTCAGGCTAACCAGGTGAGGGGTGCAGATGAGGAGCCCACAGCATGAAAGTACCAAGGCACTGCCTAGCTGTGAGGCCAGGTAAGACCCTTGACTTCTCTCTGCTCTCACTTCTCATCTATGAAATGAGGTCGATAATAGTAGGTCTCTGGTAGGGATTTTTGAGGATTAAATGAGTTAACACATATGACTTATTGAGAGCGGGGCCTACAGCACAGGAGGAACTCAATAAAGAGTAGCTGACTTTATAATAAGTTAATAATCATACTCATGTATTTGAAATATATTTCTTTTTTTAAAAGCAAAGGTACAGGCAGGAATGAAGGCAAGTAGGCAGGCAGGCAGGAAGAGAGAGGAGAAAAAGCACTTTATTTCGTTGTTCATCATGGCTGTTCCCCACCTGGCCCTGGGACGTGAACCCCAGTCCTTGGGAGGGATATGGCCTGGGCTCTGCCAGAGGTGACAGACTTAACTGCTACTCCACCCGGGTTTGCCTTCACAACTGTTTCTTCAGCATCTAGTATGTGCCATGCATGTGGTAGGCACTGCCATGTACTTATGATGCCATACAGGAACTGGCCAGAAAGGGAAGCAAGCATGTATGCATCCTAATTGTACTGCTTGATCCATTACCATAAATACACCCATTAAAGCTACCCCGATCACAGAAGGCAGCATCACGGGCACCACAGAGCCCCCTCCTGCCCTCTCCCCTTCTGTAAAGGTAATCGCGACCTACAGCGCCAGCACAGTGCAGCAGGAATTCCTTCATGTGGCCCTGATGTGTTCATGTTTGCTGCGGGATTGTATTCCCTGGTATGCAAATCAAATATAAGGATGCTTTACATTTCTTTTTCTTTTCTTTTTAAAAGGACTGAAACAAAGTGTGCCCTGGTGGCCTAGTGTTTTAGTCCACCATCCCACAGATCACATGCATCCCAAGGTCCCTAGTTCAAGACCTGGGGGCCAGGGGAACCAAGCAAGATGAACAGTTAAATTAAAATGCTTCTTCCTCCTCTCTTCCTGTTTGCCCACCTTCATTCCTGCCTGCACCTTTCCTTAAAAAAAAAAAAAATGACTGAAACAAAACATCTAAAACCTCAGCTTCTGGAAAGTTGGCTCTTCTCAAACCTGACCTCGGCCTCTCACTGAGTTTTGCACCGAAGAGCAGGGTCTCTGCAGGTACCCTTGCTGACATCAGCGTTGTCCAAGGGAGGCCCGCAGAGGACCTGTGGCCCACAGTGGTGGCCGAAATGAACTTCCAGAGGGCTTGATCTTCGACCCCTTGGTGATTTTCTTCTTGCCCACCACAGCGGTCACTTGGGGCTAGGGGTCAATTCTAGCCACTCCAGCCAGGCTGCAGGGGCAATCGAGGTGCCACCGTCCGTGCTCTTCACAGTGACCAGCCAGGGTCAGCACTCCTTTGCAAGGCCCACAGCAGAGCGTGCTTTCCATCTCTGACCTGAGCTTCCTCGCAGGCGGGTCTGCCGTGCATCAGTGCTTCCAGACCAGTCTCCTCCCTTCCCCGGACCCCACCTTCGACTCTGTCCTCCAAACACAGCATCTCCGTGACCTCTCCTTGTTGAGACACAGGTTTTGGCCTCGAATTCCTTGAAGAAAGCTGTCCTCTCTCTAAGCCCACTCCCCGCGGAGCTCGCAGTGGTTTCAATGGCCACCAGATGACCCTCTCCTTGGCCACCTGTCTTCCAGTCATCTTGACCTGCCTCAGCTCTGCATCCCCATGATCTCCCCTTGACCTCCTCATTACCAGGAAGGGCAGCCTTTCCAAAAGATCCATCTCAAACACTGGTTCAATTCAGCTTAGGCCCTGTTCAGTGCCTGCAAGCAGGTCGCCGAAGTTAGCTGGAGAAACGCTCCGAGAAACTAGCAGACACTGCAGTTTCTAAAGGCTTTTTATCTGTGTGTCCTGGGGTGGGCAGGGCCCTCTGAAGGTGGGGCCTCCTTCCAGCCCCTTCCAGCTCCTGGTGATCCCCCTCCTGGTGACACCCTCCTCCTGGTGACCCCCGCCTCCTGGTGACCCATCCTCCTGGTGACCCCCTCCTCCTGG
>RJWH01011469.1:0-12049 GCA_004363575.1 Solenodon paradoxus | reverse complement strand
GTAAGGACTGGGGTGGATGTAAGGACTGGGGTGGAGTAAGGACCGGGATGGATGTAAGGATGGAGGAGATGTAAGGACCAGGGTGGATGTAAGGACTGGGGTGGAGGTAAGGACTGGAGTGGATGTAAGGACTGGGGTGGAGTAAGGACCGGGGTGGAAGTAGGAACTGGAGTGGATGTAAGAACTGGGCAGATGTACTGGGTCCCAGTTGAGTGGGTTCCTGGGGCTGTGGTCCTAGCAGAGATGGATCAGGAGCGGTGACAGCCAGGTGTCTCCCTGATCCTCGGAGCTGGAAGGAACTTGTTCTTCTGCTGGAGAAGCAGGGCAGAAAGGAAACCGGAGAAACTGAATGGGGTTCATTTCTTCTGTGAAATAAACGCGCACCGAGGTGGACAACATCTGATTTGTCGGTGGACAAAACGAAGTCACAGGGTGAGCACTGCTCACTGCGCTGGGGTCTGACCCGTGTGCAGCAGGCCTGTGCCGCCATCAGGAGCTGGGCACGTGTCAGCACAGGGACCGGACGGGGCCTGCGGCGCCCCTGCCGCCAGCGTGTCCTTCCGCAGTGTGGGACGGCGAGTCCTACAAACCACATGGCAGCGGCAAGAGCGGCTTTACTTCGTGAATATGAAGCTGCGAGACCAAGGGGATTGTGCGCTAACACTTAGCAAAGTGAACCATTGAGAACTACTTCTTCAGTCTAATCAGTCGCATCTGTTTATTCCAACGATTTCCCCAGGAAGCCCGTCTTTTATGGACTGGAATTCGTCTTCCCCAAGTTTTCTCTAAATTGGATTCCAGGGCTCCGCAGCCTGTCTTGCCTTCTTAGGATAAAGTGAGAAGCATGGAGGTTTGTAGGACACACACAGAAAGCACATTTTAGCTCAGAAACCCAAGTCCCTGGACACACTGCGGCGTCCCGTGAAGCGGTCAGCATGGACCGGTCGTGCTGGGTCTCCGGCGGGCGCTTAGCTGGGCGTGGGCGCCCTCGTGCACCTCAACCCTGTGGAACGTTCCTGGGCAGGAGGCGGGGCGTCACCAGCCCATGACTCTGTCGCGGCAAAGGTATTTCTCTCCTCCCGCTGACTGACCGAGGAGACTGATTCCTCTCGGCTGTCACTGAGCCGTCCTCTTCCTCCACGTGCCAGAGCACCTTTTCCGGCCGGGACACGGCCAGCATTTTCTATCTTTTGCAATTTGGATAAATATCTTGACTCTACTTCAGCACACACACCTGGTCACTCCATAACCTGTCATCTGTCCCCAGTCAGTGGCTGTCCTCCAGACCTGGGCCCTCCGTACGGCCAAGAGACACATGGGGCACAGGGTGGGTCCATCAGGATGACGCCTGTCTGTCCATCTGTCTGTCTGTCCGTCCGTCTGTCTGTCTCAATAGCTCACAGGGGAGGCTGGACACTCCCGGGGGCCACGCACAGGACTGGTGCTAATAGAGACTGGAGCAAATGATGGAGAAAGAAGTGAGCTAGACGTCCCCGGGTCGCAGAGGAAGCGAGGCCACGGGCACCGGTGCCCTGGGACACCCTCCTGCCGCCACACGCAGACAGCAGCCAGACCTGCTCCTGCAGCCTCCTCCGGGAGCCTGTGCACGAGAGCCTTCCACACATGGCCGATTTCAACGCGTGTGGACATTCGTGCATTTTCCCACGAAAACAAGACCTCCCGGCGTTTCCTTTAAGTTTGTCCAGCTTCCCAGACACGTGGGCGCCACCCACCTCCAAGCCGGCCCGGCTGCCCTGCTGCACCACCGAGGCGAGCACGCAGGAGACCGCAGGGGTGGAGAGCAGTCGCACTGCACCCGCACGTCACTGCCGAGCACCCGCCGGCATCAGAGCAGCCGCGCCTCGGCGACAGTTTAACAGGAGGCAAATATCTTTATCCCGAGCTCGGATCGATCTGGCTCTCACGTGTGACAACGGGGCGGGGGTGGGGGTGGGACTTACTCCGACCCGACGCCCTTCACCTCCTTCTAAAAGTCACCACCACCCACATCCCAGGGGCTGCTAGCCCCCCAGGCCTGCTGGCCGGACACCTCTGGACACTTTGGGGGTTCTGACCTCCTTGGGAGAATGTCTGGTACCCCCACGCCCTGCCTCTGCTCCGCGCTGACACCGGGGGACACCGTGTGACTGGCTGATGTCCCTAAGAGAGAATGTGCCTGCCACTCCCCACCTGGGAACAGTCCACTCTTCCACCCAGAGTCCCAGCTCCCCCGCTGGCACCGGTCACTCCCTCCTTGCTCCAAGCTCGGAAAATGGCACGCGCACACTGGAGCCCCAAACTGGGGCTCCCCACAAACCCTGCGCAGATCTCTGGGGCTGAGCGACAGCAGGAGGGTCCCCAGGGAGCCGTCCCTCGGCCGTTTGAGGACGGACTGTCCAGACATTTAGTCTATCAGCCAGTGGGACTACGACAGAATGACAGACTGATACCTGCCCTCCTAGGATGGGATCTACAGAGAGGACATTTTATCATTTTCGTGAAGACATTTCCCCGAATACGAAGCTCAAGTCTAGCTGAATGGACCCCTCTCCTCTGTTCACGAGTCCAGTCTCGCCGTCTGTGCCCGCCATGAGATCACAGTCCACCCCGATTCTGCACAGGCCTGGCCGCCCGGCCGCTCTGCGCGGCCCTCACCAAGGCCTGGTCTCCCCACCTGGCCCCAGAGCTGGCCAGGCTCGGGACCTCACGGTTTCCCAGAAGCTCTGCCCCGGGGAGACTCGGCGGACACAGCGTCACACTCACTGCCTGTTTTCTTGGCTCCAGAAAACCCATCTCGCTGGCATCAGATGCCTCTGGAAGCTCAGTCAGTCGCGCCCCGCAGCAGTGGGGCTCCGGGCCGGGCGTAGCAGGCCGGGCGCCCCGCCACCAGCTCTTCCGCAGGCCGGGGTCCAATGCCAACAGAGCGTGAGCTTGTCTGCGAGGACCTGGCCAGTCTCTGCACACACGGCCGTGTGCCTTGAGGTCAGCAGGAACTCTGCGTGCACATGTGTGCGCGAATGTGTGGTGTGCCTGGGTGTGCACACATGCGTGGGTGTGCACACGTGCCTGGGTGTGCACATGTGCCTGGGTGCGCACACGTGCCTGGGTGTGCACACATGCGTGGGTGTGCACACGTACCTGGGTGTGCACATGTGCCTGGGTGTGCACATGTGCCTGGGTGCGCACACGTGCCTGGGTGTGCACATGTGCCTGGGTGCGCACACGTGCCTGGGTGTGCAGGTGTGGGAGGCAGCGGAGGACACGGTGTGGGAAGCCTGGTGGAAAAAACACCTGGAAGGGCCGACAGGGATTAGACGGGTGTTTCTTTTCGTGTGACCCTAATTCAAGTGGAAGCACATCGTCGAATATTTCAAAAGAAAACACTGTGGAGCCCTGGTGCAGGAGCAGGGGGGCCTGCTGCCTGGCTGAGCACAGTCCACTGCCTCCCAAGGACCTGGGGTCATGTCCTGGGATGAGGGGAATAGCCAAGATGAGCGGTGAAATAAAACTAAGTGCTTCTCTGTCCTCTCTTTTCCCGCCTGCTGCCTCTGCTTGCCTGTACCTTTCTGAAAAAAAAAAGGCGGGGGGAGGAGGGAAGGAGCGAACTAATGAATTAAATCTTACCTTCTAGCTTCATGGAATCGAAGGATTAAAATAGCTGAGTGGACAGAAAGATGCAAACACAAAAGGGAAGCCTCCTAATTAGTTCATATAAAACATGCTGAATCCAATTATGAGAGTCTTGCATTCGGATTCCATATTCCTTCTGAACAGACGAGAGCAAATATGTCTTTAAATCGCTACTGCCCGGCTGAGCACCGGGCGCTCTCCGGCCACGGCCTGTGTCTGAGAGGGGCGCGCCGAGGACCAGCGGAACGTGCTGACCCCAACTTGGTGCGGAGGCTGCTGTGGGGACCCCCAATCCCCAGAGACGAGGAAGAAAGCTGAGTCGTTCATTAGCACCAGGCGGGCTAAACCTATTGATTCCATCTCCGCAGAGCCTTCTGTCTGCGTCGGGAGGGGCTGACGCCCTCGGCGACGGCCGGGAGCCGGCTCCTCGGGAGCCTGCAGAGCAATGAGAAGACACGGAGTCTCCGCTGTTTGGCACGATGTTCCGGGAAGTCTTCCTTCTGAATTCCAGCTCAGTATTTTTAGAAGGTAGCAGCGCATCTAATCCTCAGTAATTAGTCTCTTCCCAAAAGCAGAAACTGAGGTAGGTGACTGTCAGTCTAGCCCTGCCCTTCGGCGACGATAGTCAGTTTCAGCGTAATATTTTAAAACAACTTAGTAGGCACGAAACGAAATGAAGAAAGAAGTGTCAGAGCTGGTTTAAATCTCAGAGGGCTGCTCTAACTTTAGAAACTGCAGCTGCCGGCAGAAAAGCAGATCCGGCTCACATTCGGTCAACTCCATTGCAGTGGCAGGACGGGCAGGACGGGCAGGACGGGCAGGGTGACGGGCTTGCAACCGATCAGGCGGGTGGGCAGCGCCTTCGAGTGGCAGAGCCAGGGGCCTCTCCATGCTGCCCGGAGGGATGAGGCGCGGGGTCCTGAGTGTGTCCACCCTCCCTCACTGGCCATCTGTGCCCACGACGCGTCGGTGCTCAGCCCCTCCCCACACGCACACAAGCAAGAGTGCATGCACACACTCACCGGCGTGCACACGCTCACACAGGTGTGCGCACACTCACACCAGCATGCACACTTGCATGGGCTGTACACTCACATGGGCGTGAACACACTCACACAGGCATGTACACACTCACAGTGGCATGTGCACACTGGCATGCACACACTCACATAAGCATGAACACTCACGCCCACATGCACACTCACACGGGTGTGCACATTCACACTGGCGTGCACACATTGGTTTGCACACACTCACACCAGCATGCATACACACGCAGAAAGCAGCCAGCACCCCCACGACGGTCCATGCCGGACACTGGGCGCTGCAGCCTGGGAACAGGGCCGTCCAGGCCTGGGGACGGGTCATGCTGGAAGGTGGAGCCTCTGCCCCGCGCTCCCGCCAGACACCGCACAGTCCCCGCTGCTCCCTCCACCTGCAGGTGGCAGGGACCTCAATCCCTGAAGGTGCACAGCCCCGCCAGCCGAGGCAACTGCCCCGCCCATGACTGCCCACGACAGGAGCCGAGACTTGCGTGTGACGCACCGGGTGCCTGCCGCCACCACGCTGCTGCACGCGTCTCCATGCACGAGGGGCCGCCTCTCCCGACAGGAGGACACAGACGTCCACTCGGCAGCTGCGGGCTGCGGGGAGACGCCCACACATTCTATCAACGGCCCCACTGACCACACCCATGGTCCAGGTCCAAAGCTGGTGCCCAGGACAGCTGGATAGGACAGTTCCGCCCCCAGAGACGCTCGGACTGTCCCTGGTGGCTGGTGACAGCACAGGCCTCTGCGCCGAGTCTGGGCGGCCAGCACGCTGGCCCCTCTGCCCCCATTGAGAAACGTCCTGCTGGGCGTCCACCCATCCACATCCCTCGGCTCCTCCCGCCCGAGGCAGCCACATGCTGGGTGACGACCCCAAATTCAGGTCCCCTGGAGCTCACGACTGACTGTGGGGTCATAGGAAATGGGTCCGGATACTGGTCTCCGGCACAGGCCCCCACCCACACGACGTCCTCTGCCACGGGCTCCGGGGACTTGTCTGTCTGCGGAGGTGGGTCCGGTCACAGCAGGTCGTGAAGAGACACAGGGTTTCCCGAGGGGAGGCGAGAGGTGCAGTGAGTCATCAGTCGCCTGCCTGTGAGGTGACGCCTCTGTAAAATGCCAGCAGAGGGGTGCAGAGTGTCTGCCCACAGTGCAGCAGGCGCACGCCAACCCCCTGGGGACAGGCCCCGCGCTCGGACCCACGCTGCTCACAGCGTCCCCGCACATCCTGCCCAGCCGGTGAGTGCAGGCGAGTCCCTGAGCCCGCACTTGGGCAAAGCCAGGAGCAGGGGCAAGAAGTGGCAGCCGGAGGGACTGGCCCGGGGTGGGGTGGGGGGGGCGCCACGCAGTGTCCGGGCCGAGGGCGTCAGATGTGTCTCAAGTGCAGGGTGCCCGCTGGTGTCAAGAGCCTTCTGGGCGCAGCAGCTTCCGGCCTAGGCCGGGAGCAGCAGCAGTGCGGACCGCGGGGCACAAAGACACGGCGGGAAACCGGCTCCTGGCGAACGGGGACAGTCTCTGCGGACATAGCCAGTCGCGCACTACGCCGCGATGGTCGGAGAGGGCCCCACACTGACGGCCCGTCTCAGCCGAGCAGTGCAGTGGGCTCTGCCACCTACATTTGTGAGTTCAAACTTGACGTTTGCTCACAGGGCGATGAAACAGTCTACCGCACATTTCTCACAGGGACGCTGGCTGGTCCATCAGCATCACTGAAATGAGGTCTTTCTGGAATAGGGTGTCCCTCGTCCAATGGCTGGTGTCCTCACCAACACAGAAAAAAGCCCTGATTTCCCACTCCCTGTCCACAGGGTTCCATGTCATACTTTCCACCACTGCAGATAAGGACCCACACGAGAACAGGGAGGGATGTCTCTCCTCATGTGGGCTCCTCTCTTGCCTAGAAGAGGGTCTGCATCTTGGCTGGCACATCACTCAAAGTTCTCCCTGGAAACAGAACCAATGGAAGATGGATGGATGAATGAATGGAGGATGGATGGAGAATGGATGGACGGATGGATGGAAAGAGGATGGATGGATGGATGGATGGATGAATGGATGAAGGATGGATGAATGGATGAGTGGATGGAGGATGGAGGGTAGATGGATGGAGGATGGATGGAGGATGGATGGATGGAGGATGGATGGATGGATGGAGAATAGATGGGTGGATAAACTATAGATAGATGAATGTCTAAAGATATTGACAAGTATATTGGTAGATGATAGATGGATATAGATAGATCACAGATAGATGGATAGATAGATAGAAGACAGATAGATGATGGATGGATGGAGATATTGACAGGTAAGTATCTATATGTTAGCCATAATGTATAAATAATAGAGATAGGCAGATAGATGGACAGATGATAGATACAGGTAGATGTAGATATAGATATAAAAACCAAAACAGTAAACACTGATAGCAGTGAATGACCATTACTTTGGATAGAGTTTAGCATCTATTTCTGTCTAGACTGGATGGGTTTACAAGTTTTTTATCTCCACAGATAGAACGTTGGACGTGTCTACATGAATCATGTTATAAAACACGTTTGCTTTAAGGAACAGCTCACCTGGTGAAGGGTCCACTCAGGCAGGGCAGCCCTGTGTGGGGGCAGAATTTCTTCTCCAGGAAACCTGCAACATCGCAGAAGACACCGCCCGCCTACCCCGAGGTCGCCGGGAGGGGAGTCTTCATTAAAGATGCCACAGCAATGGCCCACATGTGAGCACAGACCTGGAAATCATTCTGTTTCCTGTGGCCCTGGGGACGCATCGCTTCCAAACCCTGACTCTGGAAATCGTGCGGGGTGGAGACCAGACGCTGCCCAGATACCGCCTGTGCAAACACACGCAGGAGGCCCTGTTGACGCAACGCAGAGCGAGCTGCTGGCTGAAGGCGAGCACTCACGCGGGGCCGAGAGGCGGCCACTTCTCCAGAGACGCCACACGTCGTCCAGCAACCGCGGGCCTCGCACAGCCCAGCCGTGACGGCGAGACGCGCACCGGCAGCCTGTCTGCGGCCATCCGCGGGTGTCCCCGTGCCCGGGCCAGGCTCCGAGGGGCCCCGTGCTGTTTGTTTTCTCTGAGCAAATACTTATTTCCATTAGGAACTGACTTCAACTCACCAGAAACCTTGGAAAAGTCACACGCAAAGTGTTTGGATACTTAAGATCATCCTGAGCAGGAGAGAGGCACTCCCAGGAGCCGGTCACTCTGAGCGGGACCGGAACCTGTGACTGTGACAGGGAGGGCAGTCAGACCTGGGAGCAGGGCAGCTGCAGGTGCTGAGTAACATCTACAGACACGCAGGGGTAGGTGGAGCTGTCACTACAGGTAAAAACAAAGATAGAGATACACAGGTACAGGTGCAGGTGTGGACACAAATATACATAGAATGCACATGTGTCTGTCAAGGTGTAGATGCAGACACGCAGACGCGGGTGCAGTGTAGATGCAGACACGCAGATGCAGTTGCAGGTGGAGACTCAGGTGCAGGTGGAGGTACAGGTGCAGGTGTGATGCAGACATGCAGACGCAGGTGCAGGTGTAGACACAGGTGCAGGTGGAGACGCGGTTGCAGGTGGAGACTCAGGTGCTGGTGGAGGTACAGGTGCAGGCGTGATGCAGACACAAGTGCAGGTGAAGACGCAGGTGCAGGTGGAGACACAGGTGCAGATGGAGACGCAGGTGCAGGTGGAGACGCAAGTGCAGGTGGAGATGCAGGTGCCGGTGTGATGCAGACACGGGCACAGTTATGGGTCAAGTGCTGGAATAGCTGTCAATACAGACACAGACACTGCTCTAGAGACACACGGAGGCAGTGGGGGACAGACAGCTCAGTGTAGAATTAAGTTTATTTGACAGAGTAAATGCATTAGGGTATCTGAGTCTTCAACGTCTCACGTATTACTTCATCGAAACTAACTGCTAACATCGAATTTAGGAAAATGTAAAGAAAGACCATAGCTCCCTGATGTTCTCTGTTTGTGCTGCACACGCTGTAAAAGACTCATTCCCACAGGTCCATCCATGCCCAGCTCACAGGAAACCTGAAACAGCAGAAACGGAGAGGCCTGGAGACTGAGCCCTTGTGGTGACAGACGCCTCAGCCCCACCGTTCATCAGTGTTCCTGAAACCGGTAACAAGAACGCGTGCAAACGCCGTGCAAGCCCTTCTCCACCCGGGAGGGCCGCGCCACAAAGCCCGCGCATGCGCACGTGTCCCACGGTGAAATAATTGCGCGCGCACTGGACCCGGTGCCGGGAGGAAGCCGCATGCGCACACAGCCCGCCCCCGCCCTGCGACGCCAGCCCGCTGCGGGGCCCCTCCTGGGACCCTGCTTCCCTGCGCTTCAAGCTCTGGCTTTTATACTCAGTACTGGAAAGATGAAAAGAGTCCTCCCTTCCTTTTAAGAAACCAGGCATGTTTTATCCTTTAATTGCCCAAAATGTGAGCAGTTTTATTCTCCAGAAAGGCAGTATTTATTCTAGTGTCACCATGACCCAGGGATGTGTGCGTAACCTGCGATGCACAGGAGAGCGGCTTCAAGGGCGACGCGCACGAGTGTATTTGAAACCCAGCCATGGACACGCGCGGAGAGGGCTCATTTGTCTCTGCGCCCGGCCCCCAAGAATAATGGGACTCGCCCGTCAACAGCCCCGCACTGCCAGCAACCTGAGGCAAGGGAACCGTCGTCGTCTGTTCCAGGAATACTGATTTCCGTAGGTGCTCCATTTGGCAGGGCGGCCTTAATGCCTGAGAGCATGTGGGAAGGATGAATCTTCGAAGAAGCTCATTTAAACTCGCTTTGGAAGGCATCGTGTTAGCACTGTCTGTTCCTCTTCCTTTCTTGTGTCGTAAAAGCCATTCAGGCAAAATGAACTCTCCTGGAGCAGCTGTCCCGGAGGCCTTGCCTCCATGGGAAGCAGGATCCAGAATGATATGGTGGCAAACAGAACCTTCCGGAATAACTGCCTGGCACACCTAAGTCGAACCTCCCCCGACCCTTGAGGTGTAACAAGCTCTTGTGCGTTTGTCAGACGGGCCAGGTGAGGCCCCCGGGGTCCGCCGTGGGACCCGCACGCCGGGCGTGGTCTCTCGGCAGCGGCCTGCAGGATGGACGCAGATGCCACACTGCCTGGCGCCCCGTCTCCGGCATCCTGACTGCCAGGCGCGACCTCACGGACCTGCCCCTCCTGGGGCCCCGGCGGGCACGGAAGCCAGGACGTCTCGTCAGCAAGATGCCTTCTGTTTCCCTTGCTTCACTTCGTTTGACGTCGAAGGCTGTGTTCTTGTTTCCGCTTGGAGTTTGAGTTTTCTCAGATGGCCGTGTTTGAGTCAATAGTAAGTCAGCTACGTCTGAGATATAAGCTGAGAGTCCACTGTGGTTTAAACGGTTCAGAAAAAGCGACCAACAGGAGCGGCCTTGCCGTCCCCGTGGGACCCTGTGCAGCGCGGACGTGGGGCCCCGTCCAGAAACCCATCGACCTGGCACGGGCTGGGCGCTGGGGCGCCAGACCCACCCCGGTTGCCGGGAAGGCACTGACCACCCTGTCACAGTTCCCGTTGGCCGAGCTGCGGAGTCACCGGCTCACGGCATCCGAGCAGACTCCTCGCTTAGAGTAACTCTCCGGTCTCCACGTGTTCAGATGCCAGGGGTGTGTCCTGACCCGTCTTTGGAGGGCAGCACGCCCGTCGGAGGCGGGCAGGCCGGCAACAAGCGGCGGTTTCGGGTCTGCTCCCGCGCTGTGTGTTTCCCTGCTTCCTCGCGTCGTCCCGTGTTAGGCGGTTCCCATGTCTCCGAGACAAATGTGCTTGTTGTAAAGTGGGATCCGTTGTTGCACAGGACAGTGTCTTATATGATTCTCATAGGAGGAAAATTCTTCCACCTTCCACTTACCATGTGTGTCCTGACATAAAATCTGAAAAACAAGTTGGGATATGAGTGCTTTTTCCCCTATACGTTGAATCATTTCACTGTTTCACATTCTAGGACCTATTTCATCCTTGTTCATTGTTGCCAACTAGGCTTAAAAAAACCCACAAAAGTAAATAGGGTGGAACCATGATGGAATCACCTGGAAGAATGAAAAATAATGAAGTAAATTATTATTCATCACCCGTGTACTTTTGTGTGTGTGGTCCAAGATTTTAGATCGCCTTTCCTGCGGAGGAGAAAATGATCAAACACCTTTTCTGGAGTTCAGTTTCAGTTTCATGGAGCAGATTTAAAATTGTTTGAAAATCAGATTTTGCCTAAATGGTAAAGAGAAAAGAATGTGGAAATTCTTTCTTGGTCATTAGACAAATCAGAAAACAAATCCAAGATGCAGGTGTTGGCTCTGAAGTCCCAGAGCGTTCGGAGCACATCCGGGGCATTTTCTGAAAGGCGAGATCCACGCAGAGACGTGCGCCGCTGCCCGCGGTGAGGACGGCCCCGTGACCGTCCAGGGCAGGGGCGCCTCGCGACAGGACAAGAGCTACAGCTTCCCCAGGTGCTCAGTGGACACCAGGGAGCATCCTCTCAGCTTCTACGAAGATGTTATGCAGGAAACACATATGCTTGTGTGTTCAGAAGGACAAAAGGGACACGTACAAAATGACTGGAAGGAAATCAATGGCATAAAATTAAAAAAAAATAATTCCAGGAGCTCGATCCTGGGAGCAAGGACAGTGAGGAAAGACGCCGCAGGAGACTGAGAAACCCGAGAGACTGTAAGAAGACAGGAACGGCGGGATCGGGGGACCAGCGGTCTCTCTTCTCCTGGACCGAAGGCCCTGAGCATCCTGGCCTCCACGTATTTATTGGGTTCACACACAGCACTGCTTCGAGCAGCTACGTAAGCAAGTTTATAGTTACATTGGATGCTTATACAGCTTTGCTCTCTAACAAAATAACTATGTCTGTCTTGTTTTGGGGGCAAACAGTCACAGACATACTGTCCAGTGTTCTCACGGTGGCCTTTGCCAGGTGCCCCGGGCCTGGTGTCCTTGACGGTCCGCCAGCTCCAGCTCTGACCCTGCTCTGTTTTCTGCCCACAACAAATAATAGATGTATTCTTTCAGTTATTGATGAGCAAACTAAAAACAAAAGGATATGCAGAGGGTCAATAGGCACAGGAAATTATGTTCCTACTCACCGGCCATCAGGGAAACGCAAATCACACAGCAATGAGACGTCACCCGACACCTGAGAGACCGGCTATTGTCCACGAGTCTGGAGACAGCACACGCTGGCGAGGACGTGGAGAAAGGAAACGCTTCTGCGCTGTGGGTGGGAGTGCAAACGGGTGCAGCCCCTGCGGAGAAGTGCGGAGACTCCTCAAAAAGCTGAAGATGGAAACCCCACAGGAGCCCGGCACCC
>RJWH01011468.1:0-12082 GCA_004363575.1 Solenodon paradoxus | reverse complement strand
GCGCATGGGTAGACAGCACAGGGAGAACGCTATATCCACTAGGGTTGCTCCAAAAGTTGTCCTGGAGATAGTCATTGAGTGCAGGGAGTTTATTGATTGGGTGGTGACCCCAGAGGCATGGTGAGGGAATTAGGCAGAGAGGGGAGATAGTAGGAGGTGCATTAATGAGCAAGCTATGTGGTGGGAAATGAGTCCGATCCCCAGACACCATGTAGCACACAACTTAGAACTGTTCTGCTGATGGTTAGCAAGCTGAAGGATTTATTCCTTTCTGTCCTCACATCTTGGATGAGAGTGGTTTGTAGGGCTGTTAACTTCCAGGTGTTTCCAGCCTGCTTTGCACAAGCAGAATTCACTTCTGTAGCCAGAAGATCACAGGCAGAGAGAAAGCATGCAATGTGTAACTTTCCACCCGAGCTGAGGTTACTTGCTGGCAGCAGCCAAGAGAACGTGGGCAAAATCACCAAGAGCATCCACTGCAGGCATGGAAGGGAAAACCATATTTCTTCTATTTTCTTTTTAATTCAAAAGAGGTGCTCCCTGGTGGATTAGTGGCTAAGTCTCCGGCCTAAGGCCAGCATAATCCACCTACATCCCAAGACCAGGGTTTGCATCCTGGGGCTGGACAGGAGCAACAAAGATGGACAACTAAATAAAATAAAGTGTTTCTTCCTCTTCTCTCAGGCCTGTCTACCTACTCACTTTCATCCCTCTTTGCACTTTTCCTTTAAAAAAATTAAAAAAGGAAAAAGTTTTGCATGTTACATAAATTCAAAATGTAAAATATTTTTGGTTTAAACAGTGAGTTTATAGAAGGAAATATTTGCAAGTGTCCTGCACTATTTCCATACAAAGTT
Source organism: Solenodon paradoxus (assembly GCA_004363575.1). Classification (NCBI taxonomy): domain Eukaryota; kingdom Metazoa; phylum Chordata; class Mammalia; order Eulipotyphla; family Solenodontidae; genus Solenodon; species Solenodon paradoxus. The sequence goes on along the minus strand of RJWH01011468.1, from coordinate 11,225 downwards.
TAAATTTTTTCTAATTTTTTTTATTCCTATTGGGTATGGGAATACAGTGATGAGGTAGAAACCCAGACTTTTTTCTCATAGCCAAAATTACTTTTAACTTCAGAAACAAAGCTTTAATAAAATTTTCTAGTTTTTTTTTTCTTTTTTCTTTTTTCATACTCTCCTTGGCTTCCCTGACTTAACTTTTCCTGACTTTACGGATTTTGTTGCTAATTCTTGCCACAAGATGTCACTATTTTACCAGCCTAATATCTAAATGCTTTTTCTGCAATCATTTGTAAATTTCTCCTTTGCTGATGCCTCAATAACTATTTAAACACAGCCACTGAAATTGTCAAGAACTTTTTCAGGTAGCGGAAATTACAGAATTTTGCATGAATAAGGGCCAAATCACAAATGGTCTGATCATCTTCAGAATCCAGGACTTTCCAGAGACTTTGAAATGTCCAGCCTGCTTGCCACAATACGTGTTGAACATACATAATAAAAAAAAAAATTCTACTTTTTAATTATTAGATTCATTCTATGATTTTAAGATTCATGAAGCTATATTTTAATTCATCACTTCTCAAACATTACAAAATGCAGCCCTGAATGATCCATTCCTGGAAAATTCCTTTTGAATTTAGATTTAGCTAGCAAAAGAGGAAGTCCTATGAATGAAGCCTACATAAGGAACATCTCTCATGTCCATGACAAAACAGCTTGATAAAATTATTAAATCTCTAGAGAGAAGTTGAATTCCTTAATAACTGTGCAGTAACTTCGCTAGAGGTCACTCTTAGAATTATAGTCCCTTTTCGTGGACTTTACAAACAGAATCTAGGTTTGATAGCTGCTTTGTAAGTATGTTTCTCATACAGAGGCACAGGAGTATAATTCAGAATATAAAAGTCCCCTAAAGGAAACACACTAGGGCCTTGAAAGTATTTGACTGATCCAAATCATTGCTTAGAATAAATGCTTTCTCTTTGAAATGCATGTCATATGGAAGCCTTCAATTTGCTTTTTATTTCTAAACGGGAATAAAAACTTTCCAGACAATACTTAGTGAAATGTACCTTGATGGCTCACATGAACCAGTGTCACAGGAAAGGGTGGTCTGTGGACCGCAAGGGCACCTAGATGCCAAACTCCTTGCTATGTACATTCCCTTGCTATGTACATTCCCTTGCTATGGACATTCCCTTGCTATGTACATTCCCTTGCTATGTACATTTCCCTAGTTTGCCTCTTCACGTCTCACTTGATAAGCGTGTGTGTGAGTAATAACACCACCCTTCCAGAGCAGTTCTGGAATTAGAAATCGTGTTCCTCTCCTATGGTGCTGTAACAAATTACTACATATTCAGTGGTTTTAAACAACACAGATTTAAACTCTTATAGTTCTGGAGGCCAGAAATTCAAAATAAGTTTCAGTGGGCTAAGGTCAAGACATGGGCAGGTGGGGCTCTTTCCGGAGTTCTAGGTGAGCTCCTTGTCTCTTTCAGCTCCCTAGAGGCTGTCCACATCCATTGTCTTCTTTTATTCCTGGGTTCTTCTTCCATCTTGAAATCCAACAGCAGAACATCTTCTGATCTCCCTCTGGTTGAACTATCTCATGGCCTTTTCTCTGATAAGGACTCTTCATTTCATTGGGCCCATTTAGATAATCCAGGATAATCTCTCCATCTCAAGATCCTTAATGGAATCAAATCTTCAAAGTTCCCTTTACCGTGTAAATTGCGCTCATAAATTCAAGGGATTAGGAGGGAGCCATTATCTAGTCAACCATAGAAACGTGATAATATAGAGGCCCCACCAATGACTAGGTGGTGCTGAACACACAGAATTATGTTTATTATGATAGTACAGGAGATGCTAATCTAGCAGTGTGGTGCTGTCTCACTGAATGACAACAATAAAATGACAGTTTTCATATTCTGGGTTTAGTGAAAGGACATCAGCATTTAACTTCCACTATCATCTCAGGTAAGAGGTCGATAGATAAGAAAAATGAAGTCATTTAACTCCGTCTTCAAATACAGTGTGTAGAATAAACTGCGTATTTCTTCTGTTGAGTTGAATCACTTTCATTTTTCTATTTGCTATGACCATAAGAGGAAGATCAACATCTAAACCTATTGGTCAGCAAAAATACTGTGTCATTAATGTGGTTTTTTTGTTACTTTCCCTCATTCTTCAAATCAGGTTGAAAAACTATGCAGGACTTTGGGAGTCTGTAACCTGACTTCATAAGGAAAACTAGCTTGTGATTCTATGGAGGAAACATTAAATTAAGGTATAAAGTTTTAATTTAATTATTTTCACATCATAGCTGTCATCTCTTGTTGACATTTTCTGAGTTATCTAGTCTTCAACACACTTGAAGCTATTATTTGAAAAAATAAAGGACAACATTTTGTCAGCAATCCAACTTATGTGGTATAATTGTATTCAAGAGACTAACATTTGAATACTTCAGTTTTATACTGAGCTTAAATTATGCATTTCACCAATATGCAATTAACTGAAGTAGAGACACCTGCAAACTAATGTCAAATTAAGTGTGTAAGTAGTATGTACACTTAAGTGGAGTGGCCTATCTTCCTACATTCACATATTGTGCGCTCATGATGGCAGCATGAGTAAGTACTACTCAATAAAGACTCGGTCATTTAATGGATTACAGCCTTTGGGAGACATAGGCAACAAAACTTATTTCAGGTGGGTGAGCACAGATGTTTTACATAATCTTTTGTTTCTTGAATGCCCATTGCCACGTGATTTTGTCATTCATATATTTTTCAAACTGTTTAATTATAACAAGTTGCTCAAACTCCCTACTGGTTTTTAATATAAAAATCAGATAAAATGGGATCCAGTGAAGGTTCATGAATCCCCTGAAAAAGTGACATGAATTGTGTGTATGCATTTGCATGTGCATATTCATTGTGGAGTGATTGAGCCTACTAATGTATAGCCAACGTCCATTCTCCCCTTCTTCTTGTTACTACAAACATAGATTTCACTCTGTTTGGATGCTGCTTGACCAAATAGTACACAGGCCTATTTCCCCATGTCTCCTCTAGCTACCGTTGTCCAATAAGAATTAAGTGCAAGTTGTTGGAGGGAGTTTCAGTCTCCTTAAGAAAGGTCAGCCTATAGTCAGGTGTCCTTTGTTCTTTTACCTGTCTATTCATTTTCTTTTTCATTGCCTGGAATGCAGATGTGATGGCTGGAACTTCAGCAGTCATCTTGGAATTTTTTAAATGTCAGATAAATGCACTATTTTTAATATTTTTGTTTTGAGGTAAATGTATGTACAGTGGAACATACAGATCTTAAGCATAATGTCCAATCATTTTAGGCAAATGCGTTTCAGGATTCACAATATTTCCATCACCCTAGAAAAAAATCCTTTATGCTGTTTCTTAGTAAAATTCCTTATAACCCATGTAAGAAGAAACCAGCAAATTGATTTGTATTTCCATAGATTAATATTTTGTTGTATAGATTAACAGTTTTCTATTAAGATACCGTAGATTGATTGTGTGACTACAGCAGCAAATATTTATCTCTTACATTTCGGGAGGCTGTGAAGATCAAGGCACCAGTAGATTCAGCGTCCACAAGAGACAGATTCAAGCTTTGAAGATAGTTGCTTTCTTGCAGATCCTCACATGGGCTGAGAGATATTATCTCTTGTGTATATCTTCTTCTAATGGCACTAATCTCATTCATGAGAGCTCCACTCGTATGACCCAATTACTTCTGAAAGGTCCCCCCTGCCAAGTATCATCACTTTGAGGATTAGGGTTTCAACATAAGAATGGGGAGAGGGGCACAGACATTCAATCCATTCCTTTTTCATTGCTGAGTAGAATTTCATCATTTGACTATACCAAAGTTTCTTTACCCATTCTCCTGTTGATAAACATCTGGGCGTATTTTCTGTTTCTGACTACTCTGAATAAAGTTGCTATAAACGTTGCATGTGTATTTGTCTTTATGTGGACATAGGGTATCATTTCTCTTGCATAAATAATAGGGGTGCAATTGCTAGGTTAAATACATGTTCATTAAAAAACTGCCAAACTGTTTCTCAGATTGACTGGAAAATTTTACACTCCCAGAAGCATTAACATTTGGTGTTGCAAATCTCCATTATTCTGGTGAGTGTGTACGGATATCTGATTTGAGTCATTCATTTGTGATTCTTTGGTGCTAATTGACACAGAAAACCGTTTCATGTGATTGTTGGACATGACATTTTTAATTAAAATTTAGAGTGGAGGGTGAGACCTGCGAAGGACACACAGCAATAACACTATTCCCTTAAATTGATTATAAAGGACAGTGGCATTGTCAACTGTTTAATAGGGCTGGCAAACTCTGAGGAAGACCTGACACACTCTAAAGAACATTGGGGTCTCTGAAAGATTTGAGGTGGAAAGGGAGAGAGAAAAGGCTACTGGAGGCCAGAAATAGACTTTGGGATAATAAATGAGATTTTGGTAAAGTGTACGGCATAAAGAAATGTTCTTATTCATTCAGCATACAAATTCCAAGAAGACCTATGTCATTTACGTGTATAAAAGTAGGCAAACTACTGTTTGAGAACCAAATTTGGGTCACTGCTTTCTTTGTATGAATAAAATTCAATAGCTGCAACAGAGATCAGACACCTGCAAAGTTGAAAGTGTTTACCATCTGGTCCTTTAGAGAAAAAAAAAATCGACCCTTGTTCCACTGAACTGAGGCTGTTTGGGGTGAAGACAGAGGCAATGAAGTTCTGAAGACTGGGTCAATGTGGGAGCGGGGGAAGAATCTTTAAGGCTGGATCCACTGGGTTCCCAACCCAAAGAAGAACCTTTGTAGATTTTCCTGGCTCAGTAGTTTAGTGAATCGAGTGATGGCATCAAGTAATGAACAAACAGTTATTGAACTTTTATTTTCTTTTTTTTTTCTTTTTGCTACATCACTTGGCTATACTCAATAATTTAGATTTAAATAGTCCTTGCCCCCTAAGCTAGATGATACTGATATGAAGAGCCATGAGAAATTGTATGACTAGCAGAAGAAGGATGCTAAACAGCAGCCAGTATTGAAATATCTTTGCAGACCATCCAAATCCTTTTTTCTCTGACATCATATTAACTAAGCAATTAAAAAATCAATATCTTCAACTCATTCGTGGATTAAAGAGCAAACACAAATATATGCTCTTTGCCCAATTATAGTTCCCTTTATGAAAGAAAAACATTGACATTTTGATTCAAATTAGTTTTGTGTGAACTTGGAGGTGTGAGTCTGTTTTCCTTGGGTCTAATCACTCTTAAATAAGCTAATCAGTAAAAATTGAAATTTCAGAAAGTCCCCATGAACTAGCAGAAAGATACAGGGGTCAAATGAGACATGCTTTGAATCTGCAAAATTTATTAGTTTTGATTTGGAGAAGGTGATTTCATCTCTCTGACCCTTATAATGTACTTCGCTCTATTAAATGAAATGATATACTGAAAGCCTTAATCCATTAGCAGAATAGAATAATATTTTATAAACAAAGTTCACTAGGGTGCACCCTAGTGGAGTAGCAGTTTTGTCCACTGCCTCTGGCTGAGCACAAGCCACACATATTCCAAGGCCTTGGGTTCACCTCCAGGGGCCAGGGGAAACAATCAAAATGAACAACTAAATACAATAAAAAAATGTTTCCTCCTCTCTCTTCCTGCCTGCATCATTACTTAAAAAACAAAAACAAAAAACAAAAAATAATAAGTTCCCGTCTCTACCTTCCATGTGTAAGGCAGAGAGACAAAACTTTGAACAACAGTGATATGGGCTGAAATATATCTTCCCCATTCATATATTGAAATTCTACCCTCCAGTGTGATGGTACTTAGAGGTAGAACTTTGAGAGATAATTAGGTTAGGTTTAGATGTATCATAAGGCCAGGGGTAGGGGCGGAGGTGCCATGATGGCATTAGTGCCTTTAGAAGAAAAGAGCCTGGCGACCTTGTACTCTCTCTACATACAAAGAAAAGGTCATGTAAGCACACCTGAGAAGGCCTACAAGTCAATAAAACAGCTCTCAGAATGAAACCTACTCTGTCAACACCTGAACTTTGTACCTTCCAACTTTCAGAAGTGTGAGAACATACATGTCTGCCATGTAAGAAACTCACTCTAAGGTATTTTGTTACAATAGCCTGAACTGACTAAGACAGTGACCCAATAAAGCCTAGTTTTGAAAAGTTCTTCCAACTTCAACTTTTCTTCACTCTAACAGATTGCATGGTGGAGGTAGTAATTTGAGGAGCTATTATTTGTTCTTTCACATTGTCTGAAAGAAATAGCACTCACTAGCCATCCATTCTATGTTATGCCCTACTCAGTATTTTATCTTTTGAGATATTTTAAGACATTAGGAGATATTTTAAAGTTCAAAGAATTGAGCTAGGTCCATTAGGTATGGGTAGAAAGCTTCAAGTTTTATTTTCCTGAAAGAACAACTAAAGATGAAAGTGGTATTTGGGCTTAGGATATAATGGAATGGAAGGTTAAGTGGACCTTGTTTTTAAAAACAGACTTTAATTTTTTAGAGACGCTTTAGATCCACAAAAGTATTGAGAATAAGTGAGTTCGCATACATACGCTGCCTTCACCCATAAACAGCCTCTGCATTATCAACATCTTAAACTCGTGTGGTACCTTTCCTACAGTTCTCCATAGACACATCATTTGTACCAGAAGCTCATAGTTTACGTGAAGATTCAGTCTTGGTGTTGCAGAGTCTGTAAGTTTGGATAAATGTATAATGACTTATATCCATCACTTTATCATACTGCGTGGTACACTGCCCTAAAAATCCTCTGTGCTCTGTCTCTTAATCCCTCTGGGCCCTGATTGGGAAGCTTAAGGTTTCTAATTCAGAATGACAGACTGATTCCAAAGCTCAGTATCAAAAGTCTATGGTATTGTTTTGTTAATAAACCTTAACCCGAGCAGAGAATTTCAGGTATACTTCTTTGATTATGGGGTTTTAAAATCTTAGAGTGCCACTTGTGAATATCATTTTCTACTTTTACCACTTTGTTTTCACATTCAGTGAAAAAAGCTTTTAGTTTCTTTTGCTCCTTTTCTCCTTTTTTCTTTAATTAGGGATAATTAACACCAATGCTTAAACAAAATAGAAGGTAAGATAAGCATAAAACTTGTCACAAACCCTGATTATTTATCAGTCAATGAGTTATCTGGAAACATATTATTTAATGTTTTAATATTTAAATATATTATATTTAAATAATTTAATATGACAGAAAAATAAAATAAAAATTAAATGTATTAAATATTTAATATTATTTAATATTTAAAGAATTCACATAAATTATATAGCTATTTGCTCCTGTTCTTGCATTAAAAAGATGTCCAATGAAGTACAGGAGAATTGCATGTTAGAATGTAGTTTATCCATTTTACTCCCACTGTGCAGCAAAATAAAATTTTAAATATTTATTTGCTTTAAAACATTGTGTGAAATGTACTAACATCTGGTGGTGGAAAAGGCTATAAACATTGTCAGCCTTCAGGAAAGCTGGAAATTTCTAGGAAAAATTTAGGAAATTGATCATAACTTCACCCACTGATTGCAAACTTGAGAGAGACGGGGATTTTGCCCTGTACACCTGTTCACTCATCTATCCTGGTATCTGGAACAGTACTGCAAGGGAGTGACTACTTAAATATTTGTAATGAAGGAATAGATAATGAAAGAAAGCATATGCATTTGATGGGAAACTGACGATTTTTTCTAACCAACAAATTTAAGAAAAAAGCTTTAGCACTTTTTCTCATTTTTAAAAAGAATCGAATGCATCAATTAAATGCTCTCATATGGTGGGAAGCTCTCTTTGACCATTTAAATAATCCATGCAAGTATACAACATTAAAATATTTTACTATACTGAAAATACATCTAGGAAGCTGAACAGGGCTCAGTGGGCATGAGGCCTGGGCATCTGCCCAGGGTCCCATGTTTAGGAGGGCTTGGTTTACTGCTCTGCTGTTGCCATTTTGAAATTGTTCATAGTATTTGAACAAGAGCTCCCACAGTTTCATTTTGCAATGGGTTCCACACAATTACTAGTTTATATACTCCCTAGAACTAGTTTATATATTACAAGGCCATTACCTGCTAACTTATCATTAAGAACAGTGTTTAGAGGAACTAAGGAAATGAAACTTATCACTAACAGGTTCTTTAGTCTGAGTTTTCCAGTGATCAATTGTATAATCTATATTGAAGACAAGAATAGATCCCTTTAAATCCCTTTAAAATTAGACTTTGTAAGGAGTGTGTATAGTAGCTGAATGAAGCCAGCAGCTGTGCCAGCAAAGTTAACATTTTGTTATGAAAATGAAGGAGATTGACTTAACTTCTGTCTTGCATGGCAGGGTAATTTAAGAGTAACTGACAGCACGGCCAGATTCTACAGAACTAACTGGAAATATGGCCAAAAGTACCTTTTTGTCATCTTCATCTTTGCCATCATTGTGGTCTCTTTCTCTGTGATATGGGACTGTATTTTATGATGGCTTGACTATTTCAGGTTTCATACAGATCTTGTGATTTCTCCAATTTCTTTTTTTGTTTTTTCCGTAAAGGAAAGGTATGGGTAGGAATGCAGGGAGCAGAGACAGGCTGGCAGGAAGAGGAAGAAACATTTGAATTCAATTTACTTTGTTATTGAGTGGCCACTTGCTCCAGCCTCAGGATATCAACCTGGGACCTGGAAATGTATGTGGACTTCACCCAACCCATGCTCCACCAGGGCGTGCTGACTGTATTGTCCTATACTGGGAGTAAGGCTGCTCACCTCTGAGACTGAGGTGGGCAACACATTTTAACCAAGGATGTCAATGACCTGTGTTGATGTGATGTCAGTCCGAGCCTTGGTTTCCTTGTCCATAAAATAAGAACAGTAGCAGCTGCCATATAGCTTTGCTGTAAGAATTACATAAATAAAATATGTATGTTTGTATGTAAACATTTTATAGAATAGGTGCTCAATACACACTAATTTTATTCCCATCTACCTATTCCAAAGTATCATCTCTTACAGAGCTTTACCCAGTATACACGATTTCCTAAAATGTTTTCCACTAAAATTAAAGCCATTACATTTCATTTTAATACTTAGCAACTTTATACATTCTGGAAGTTTCAATCAATGCAATTTTCCATTTCAATTACATACATATTCCCATGAACTATCTTAGCATTCTTGCATGTGAAGGTAATTTTGCCCTGTGTTACCAGCATGGGTTCAGAAGTCAGACTTTTTTGGGTTCACATCTCAATCCTACCACATATTAGTTGTGTGATACTGAGTACGATTCCGACATTTTGTTTTTTCCCCCCTCCAAACAATTCTCTGACATCAGCTGGGTGCCCTACAATTCAATTCAATTCAATTCTGACGCCCTGTACCAGGAGACTGTCACAGCCCACAGGTGAAGGACTCAGTCTTGTAAGAACACCCTCTCTTTAGACATCAATTCCAAGTCCAGGATGTCACCTGTGCTTCTGACATCACCTCCAGATCGAAGGTTCCCATGAACCTCTCCTTGGGTTCAATTAATTTGCTAGAGTGGTTCACAGAACTCAGAATGTATTTTACTTCCTAGGTTACTGACTTATTACTAAATATAAGTCAGGAACAGACAGATGGCATCTAGGCATACCCTCGCCCCAATCTCCATGTATTGACCAACCTGGAAAGTCTCTGAACCTCATCCTTTTGGATTTTCATGGAGGTTTCCTTACATAGGCATGCTTGATTAATTCATCATCCACTGGCCAGGTAGTCAACCTCAGTCCCTCTCCCCTCCCTGAAGATGGGAGATGGGGTAGGACAGAAAGTTCCAACTCTCTAATCACATGGTTGTTTCCTGGCAATCAGCTCCCACCTTTGGGTGCCTTCCAAAAGTCACCTCAGTAACAAACTTTGCTGTGCTTTAAATGGTTTTGCTATGAGTATCAAAATACCTTTACTGCTCTTACCACTTAGAAAATTCCAAGGGTTTTAGGAGCCCTGTTGCTGGGGCAGGGATAACAACTAAATAAATACTTCTTATTATATATGCCAATATCACATGAGTATGTCAGTTCCTCTTCCTGTGCTTATGTGGACAACGGTTATATCATCTTCAGAGGGTGAAGTGTAAAGTTACATGAGTTAATGCGTGCACTTTTTTAGAGCATTTCCTGGCAAACAGTAAGCTCTCAGTAAACATTAGCTATTATTTTTATAAGAGTTATTCAATAAGAAAACCCAAGTCCAAAGGTTCAGCTTCTTCCTATGGATGCTCTCTGTTTCTCATATATTAATACATTTGATATATATTTAAAACAGTTAGTGCCCAGATGGCACTGTCAACCTTGGTCATTTGTGGACAGTTTAATAAACAAATTTACAGTGGTTGCAGGAAGAAGAAGGCAAAGGTAAAGGGTAAAGGAAGGAAGAGGAAGGGTAAAAGGGATTAGTTACATACTGAAGGAAATAGTGGTGAACTAACTGTATTATTTACAGATGATGATTTACTATGATGTATATCTTAGAGCTATTTAATGCTATAATGCAACATTTCTTCAATAAAATCAATTAAAATAAATGTACAAATGTGGAGTCAGAGTACAGAAGAACTTGCAAAGGATATGGAGTACCCCCGGGTTAGTAACTGCTGAAAGTGGTTAGCACCCTGCAGCCTTAAGGTGCGAGGGGAGGGAACTGCTACTACGCAGAGTCACAGAAGGCAGTGTGGATAGAGGAGAAGGGTGACAAGCAGTAGATGTTGATGGAGAAAAGCAGCCATGATTAGGTGACCGTGGAGACACGGAGCTTGTGTACCAAGTCCTCTGCTTGTCTTCTTTCTGCCAGTACTGCCTAGTGGCCAAACTGAACCCCAAACTAGAAGGAAGTGAAGTCCACAGATTTGTTCAAATGGGCAATATTTCTACGATCTCTTCATAGGTAGGACCTATGTTAGCTTTATGATTTCTATTGGGGACAATAAGTCTCTAAAATGAAGAAGTAAGGTTTCTTGGGAAAAATACTATTTTAAGCTCATACATATCTGCTCTTGCATGAGAGGGACGGGGTTCGAGACTTGGTTAGGCTCGCCCTAGTCCAGCTCCAAAAATATAACAACTCCACATCTACATCTTCCAGACAGGTTAATC
>RJWH01011467.1:0-12091 GCA_004363575.1 Solenodon paradoxus | reverse complement strand
ATTTTGAGCATGGGGATGTCCTTTATATGGAGAGAAGATTGTTCAGGTGGTCCTTTCCTAAGGGAAACAGAGTTCATTGCATGGTGGAGTGGGAGGGTCTTTCCTTATATGGCGAAGAAAGGACGTTCTGAGGGTGCCAGACTCTTCCTTAAAGCAGGAAGTGTTCATTGTGAGTGTGTGTAGAACAATTGATAATTCGTTGGATGGAAACTGGGGAATGCGGTGGAGGAGGATGGCTGGACCATGGCTGGACCATGTGGAGTATAGGGAAATAGTTCTTTATATCGCCGAAGGAACCAGATCATGCCTAGTGGAGTAACCATTCATTTTGTGGGATCCAGTCCTTGGGACAGTAGGGGAATAATTTTTAGATTTGTTAGACTATTCTGGGTCAGGAAGAATCAGTCATAGGCGGAAGGGGTTAAAGAGACTAAGTGTGAGGGAATGGTATTTCATAAATGGGAGAAAGGTCATTCCTTAAGAGGTGCTTTATACAGTGGTCTTTCTACAGTGGTCTCATTCCTTGTATTGCAGTATCATTCTTTACATGGGACAAGCCCTCATTAAATAGAGCATCGTTCCATGTAAATATGCATTTTAAATATGCGATAAAATGGGAATCCTTATAGTTCCTTTGGAAATCAGAGCAAAATAGGTGTCTGTTGTTGTAATGCATATAAATCCCTGAGCTTAGATATAGGCACTCATAAGCACACAGTAAATGTTGAGACTGTAGTTGGTATTCTCTGGAGCCAGTGGGGAGTTGCTTCATTCAGGTGGGGAGAAAGGGGGCCAAATGTGGGTGTCTGGTGCCAGCCCCAGTATTTCCTAATAACCTCTGCAAGGATTCCAGGTATGGGCTGAACAGGGCGGTGCCTGCCTGCCTCCTGCCTTTGGCTGGGGCCGTGGAAGCGGGGGAGGGGTAGGCCGGCTGAGGGAGGAAGTAGCTTTGGCTAGGAGGATCCTGGTTGAGAAAGGAAAAGGGAGGCTCGTGCTGTGGCTCTGCCCCAGCAGCTTCTAATCCCTTGTCCCTTGCTCCTTCCTTTTCCACAGCTCACCGGCGCCTCAAATACATATCCCTAGCTGTGCTGGTGGTCCAGAATGCGTCCCTCATCCTCAGCATCCGCTATGCCCGCACACTGCCTGGGGACCGCTTCTTTGCCACCACAGCTGTGGTCATGGCCGAAGTGCTCAAAGGTCTCACCTGCCTACTGCTGCTCTTTGCACAGAAGAGGGGTATGAGTATAAGCCAAGGGGAGGGGTGCTACAGTGGGGTCAGTGGGTGGGACTGAGGTGTGTGTGTGCCTGTGTGTGTGTGTACCTGTGTTCACATGGAAGGTTTGCTTGGGGAATATCTGTGTTTGTGAAACTGCCTGGAGAGTGTGTAAGCGCAGCTAAGCTGCCCTGTCCCTCCAGCTATGAGTAGTTGCATCCACACTTTTATACCCCTAACCCCCCAGTAACTGATCTGTATATAGGAGTGAGACAGTCTGTGCCCATGAGGTAGCAAGCAGGTGAATTTTACTTGGTGATTTATTTCTCTTTAACTTTTCATTATGGGGAATTAAAACATATACAGAATCAGAGAATAATAGAATAGTAAACTACCTATGTACCCATTTCTCAGATTCAGCAGTTATCAACTCATGGCCACTCTGCCATTAAACAGCATCAGCAGTTATCTACTCACTGCCACTCTATGTCTGCCCACCTCCCTCCTCTTCCCCTGCCTTATATTTAGTATCCCTCTTATTTTAAGTAACTATTCTATTTTTTAAATACCTGCAATATCTTAAAACCATTTAATTTTAAAAATTAAAAAATAACCAACTATTCAGTCATTGTTCAAATTTCTAATGATTTCCTAAATGTCTAAATTTTTAAGAACTTCGTTTGAATCAGGTTTATGTAAGGTCAGTGTTTTGTAATTAGTTGATGTCTTCTAAGTCTGTTAACCTCTAAATTCGCTACAACTCGTATTTTTTCTCTGCAGTTAATTTGTTGAATGAATCAGGTCATTTACCTTGTAGGCTATGGGGAGTCTGGATTTTGTTGACCGCTTCCTGTGGTATCAATTTAACATGTCCTATCTTCTATATTTCCTATAAGTTGGTTTTATCCACTAATTTAAATACTTCCCTGAAGACCTCTTTTTTTAAATGTTGCCTGATGTTTTCTCTGCAACGCTCTTGCACATGTAAGGAATAGAGATGCATACACAACTCCGCCCTTGGCGTTAACATGGAAGAAATCATTCTTACCCACTCATTAGCTCAAGGGCCCTAGACGGCAGCTGTTTAAGAACGCGCATGCCCTGCGCTTGTTTGTTCCTTAGACACAAAGTGAACAGTGTGTGGCAAGCCCCACTCTGGCCATGGAGATGGAGGTGTGAGTAGCGCAGATAAGCATCTTGCCCTCTTTGCTGATAGTTCAGATGGGGAGAAACAAATAGCTACAGACTGTACTTACAGGCCTTCACCTTTTCTGTGCAATCTCTTTGCTTGTTTACTTTTGGTCGTTCCCCGCTGCCCTGGTTTCGAACTTGTCCCTGGCCTCCACATGGTCCACGTCCCAGCCACTGGCTCAGGGCCCGAGCTCCGAGGGCTTACCTTGTCTATAGCTTCTACTACCCTCCCCCGTTTGCTTCTCTTGAATTAATTTGGTGGTAAAACTTGGCCTGACTTGATGCGGGACTATTTGTATATTTATGGGGTAATTTTGTTTTCCCGTTTGGTATGAATATTCACACAAATCCCTGTAGAAATAGGAATGTGGTGTGTTATGGTGCTCAGTCCCACGCATATGGGGTGTGTTTTGTACATACATCATGTTGCCTTTCTAATACCTAGAACATTTTGAAAACCAATGCCCTGGGTCCTGGAGATTTGGGTGAGGGTCTAGTAAGGGCCAGTAATTCCTCCTAGGATTAATGCCCTGAAGGGCAAGGACAGGGTTTTGTGACTATAATGTGTTTCTCTGAGGAGCAACACTCAACTGAGACTTAAAAGATGATGAACTGCAGGTGTACACCTGTGCCTCAGATGGCTAAGGTGCAGGCCATGTAAAGCCTGCAGACCTAGGGTCGAGACCCGGGGCTAGAGTGGGCGGTGGGGCGGTGGTGGGCAGTAGCGCTGGCATTGGTGGGCTTGGACTGCAGAAAAGTGGAGTCCACGTTGCAGAAGTCTTTCATATATAGGAAAGTGTTCTCATTCATTGACTGGAGCAGGTCCCAGACTTTCTGCTTAATAGTCAAACCTGTGTTCTTCCATAGGGCAGAGGCAACTCCTGAGAGTGGTTTGAAAGATGTAGCTGACTGGGAGATGGCCCATCTCAGGCAGCTTGCAGTTCAGTAAGGAACTAGGATGAGTCTAAAAGTCTAGTCTAAAACCCCCCGTTTGGTAAACAGCCTTCTACCCACATCGGCTTCCTAGTTAATGCTCACTATTTCATTGTACACACATGTATTGACCATTTGCCCTGAATGAAGCTCCGGTCAGTGAGGTAGGTAGGCTCCAAGATGAGTGAAATATGGTCTGTGGTTTTTTAGACACAGGATGATTCTTTTGTGTCCATTACTCTGAGTATCCAAAAGGCCTGTTGGAGACACCGTCGTGCGGCAGAGAAGCAGCACAGAGCTCATTTTAGCCCTCGGGGATCAGAGCGGTGGGGAGACACAGAACCAGGCCTAGTCCTGGCCCTCAGGGGCTCCCCATCTTTGGTAGTCGGTGCCACAGAGGGCTCTCCTCCCCCCACCTAGGTAACATGAAGCACCTGGTTCTCTTCCTCCACGAGGCTGTCCTGGTGCAGTATGTGGACACACTCAAGTTGGCAGTGCCCTCTCTCATCTACACCTTGCAGAATAACCTCCAGTATGTTGCCATCTCCAACTTGCCAGCTGCCACTTTCCAGGTGAGCCTCAAGCCCAGCAAGGCACCAGCGGAACTGGCTAGGGTGGGGGATGTAGAATACTGCGGGGAGGGCTCTGCAGAGAGCAGGGGCTGTGTCACCTTGTAATGTCCTTAGAATTCCCTCGACCCTGGTTTTCTCATCTGTGAGAACAGGGATGGAAATGGTAATAACTGGGATGCCTGGATGATTAAAAGGAGTAACACTTGGCACAGCCCTTGGTTGATGCTAGATAAGCTTTAGGCTCTTTGAAGGCAGCCTTGTAAAATGGCATAAGAGCCTGGATTCTGGGGCCGAGGCGGCCTGAGTTCAAATCCCAGTTCTGCTCCTTTACAGCTGTGTGACACTGGGCAAGTCATTCAACTTCTCTGTGCCTTCGTTTTTCTCATCTTTAAATCAGACATCACACTAGTGCCCACTTTATATGTGAGGATTAAATGAACAGACTCCCACGAGGTGCCCTGACCCACACCTGCCACAGAGTAAGGGCCACGTGAATGTTCGCTGATGTTGTTGTGGTGGCAGCTGATTCATTTGTCTCAGCACATATTTACCAAGACCTCCCCCGTCACAAAGTCCGCTGTCCATTCATTGCCTACTTTGTGAGGAGTTCAACAGACATCAGCCATGTTTTTCAGGTGATGATATCAGGGCTCAGACAAGGCAAGTGCTTTGTCCCTGGTCACACACAGCTAGGAAGTGGGCTTGGGACATAGGCTTGGGTGACCTGGGAATTCCTCGTGCAGCCAGCCCCCTGTGTATTTTCTGGGAGGTACCTCAACTATTTAGCTACATCTCAGTCAGTGGCTGGTGGCAGGCTCTCTGCTGTTTTGTCATTCACTCCGCCCCGCCCCTCCATTGTGCCCGGGGGCCCACTGTGGGTGCTGTCCCCCATATGCACATGTTGGGCTCGGGGGCAGCCCTCAGTGCCTTCCACATGCTGCTCGCAGGTGACGTACCAGCTGAAGATCCTGACCACGGCACTGTTCTCCGTGCTCATGCTGAACCGCAGCCTTTCCCGGCTGCAGTGGGCCTCCCTGCTGCTCCTCTTCACTGGTGTCGCCATTGTCCAGGCCCAGCAAGCTGGTGGGGGGGGCCCCCGGCCCCTGGATCAGAACCCCGGCGTAGGCCTAGCAGCTGTCGTGGCCTCCTGCCTCTCTTCAGGCTTCGCAGGTGTCTACTTTGAGAAGATCCTCAAAGGCAGCTCAGGCTCAGTGTGGCTGCGCAACCTGCAGCTAGGCCTCTTCGGCACGGCCCTGGGCCTGGTGGGGCTCTGGTGGGCTGAGGGAACCGCTGTGGCCCGCCGCGGCTTCTTTTTTGGGTACACCCCTGCTGTCTGGGGTGTTGTACTCAACCAGGCCTTTGGCGGGCTACTTGTAGCTGTTGTCGTAAAATACGCAGACAACATCCTCAAAGGCTTTGCCACCTCCTTGTCCATTGTGCTATCCACTGTCGCCTCCACCCGCCTCTTTGGCTTCCACGTGGACCCGCTGTTTGCGCTGGGCGCTGGACTTGTCATAGGTGCCGTCTACCTCTACAGCCTTCCCCGAGGTGCAGCCAAAGCCATAGCTTCCGTCTCCGTCTCCGCCTCCGCCTCCATCTCGGCATCTGGGCCCTGCACTCACCAGCAGCCTCCAGGGCAGCCGCCGCCACCACAGCTCTCTTGCCACCGCGGAGACCTCAGCATGGAGCCCTTTCTGCCAAAGTCAGTGCTGGTGAAGTGAGGGTGGTGACAGTGGGGGGAGACAGGGAGGGGGCTGGGTAGAGGCGTTGGGCACCTGCAGGACCCACGTTGCCACGAGGGTCTGGCTCCTCTGCAGCTGGGAGGGCTTTCTCAGAGGCCATCAAGACTTCACTAGGGCAGGACCTGATAGGAACCCTTCCTTGTAGGCAGATACCCCCCTTCGTTGGGGGTGGTGAGAGCTGCCTCCGCGGCCCCCAGCTAACCTCCGCAGGACAGGGTGTTTTGTGTCCGCCCCCAAGCTGGAGTGCTCTCTCGGCTAGGAGTGTTCCTCCAGCAGTCCCTTCACTTACAAGGACAAATTGGACAGCAATCCTACTGCTCTTTAGTAATGACCGATGCCTGCCTGTGGAGTTGTTTCCCGTAGCAGGAGGCCTTCTCCCCCTCACAGCCACACTGGATCTTGTGAGCAGCTTGGGTCTTTGTGGCCTTGGAATGGTGTCCCTGAAATAGAGACCCTTGAAAGTGGGCCTCCTGTGAGTGCCCAAGAAGGCGCAGGAGCTGAGATTTTTGCATCAGCCCCTTCCAGGGGAGGGTGCAGTCCACCCTCTTTATGCGGTTTGGAGACTTGTGGTATAATCCATTAATTCAATGATCCAGGGTGTGGGAAAGGAGGGGAAATCCTTGAGGTGGCTAAATCTCAATGAATCTAAGACACTCAGTTGTCACATGCAGGGTTATTTTCTGAGACATCCTGAGAGGAAAAACAAAGCTGCCAACACACTCTTGATACCCCAGCGGCTGTTTGAGGCACCCTTACTTTGTGGGGGTGGGTATCTTAAAATTGCTGAAATGTGGAAACTGCCCCTTGCTCTCCTCAAAGCTTATTAACCCCTTAACTGTCTCCCAGGGTGTGTGTGTGTCTGCGTGTGTGTGTCTGCGCGCACATGTGCGCATGTGAGCATGGGAGATGCCTGGGCTATCTTTGCTATATGTAAATAAGGCCATTGGATCTTTATTTTTGATTAATTCATTCGGATTTTTTTGGTTTGTTTTCTAAGAAACTGTAATGAACAAATGTCGGGATACCCAATGCCAAATAAAGACGTTGTATTTATTTAGTCCACGTGTAGCTTTCTGACCTGGGGACCCGCTCATCGTGGGGGCTGTTACTAACCCAGAACTACCAGCCTTGCTTCTGTCACCCTTGCTTGCACAGGATGCCCACCTGCCAGCCTACCCCAGCTTTGTTTTTCTTTCCTCCCCGTCCCCACCACAGGTTGCTCACCAAGGTGAAGGGTTCGTAGCTGCTGGGAATGAAGACGCTGGCCTGGCTTCACTCACCCTTCTTGTCTTGGCCCAGCCGGGGCCAAACTTTCTGACAGTGTTAGGGCGGCGGGGGGTGGAGGTAGACACCAACTCCCTGTCCCCACCAACCCTCCCCACGCAGGGCTGACTTGACTAAACTCTCTGGTCATGAGGGACCCACCACAGCATCTAGGCCCTGCCACTCCCACACTATTTCTTAAGTGAGTTTTGCAAATAAAATGTGTTTGGCATCTTGCTGGCTTGGGCTGGGAAGCCTCCAAAGTGTGAAGGAAGTACGTAGGCCTTGAGGGCATGATCCACTGAGAAGCTTTTTATTAATAGCTCAACCCTGGGGCCTGGGGCAGGGAACCGGTAAAGTTTCAGTCCTGCTGCTTTGTTCGGGAGGCCTCGGCATTGGCCCGGAGGACGGCCCCTGGGGACGGGTATGGACGCTGCTGGAAGAGGGGTCCGGCTGCTGTCGTGTCTGCACCTGTCTTGGCTTCATTCCGCTTGGGGAGTCCTGTTGACCATGTGCCCCTAGAGACGACAGGATGGGGTAGAAACGTGGGGCATGGCAGGGGCGCACACACCCCTGAAGCAGGGGGAAGAAACGAGGGGAAAGGAATGGTCGCTGATGCAGTAAGTCATGAGGAAGCGGCCTGGGGAGGGGCTGTACTGACCGGGGTGCATCTGAGTATGAGCTGGGGTCCATGGGGTCTAACTCTTCATCCTTCCGGCTTGCCGCTGTGAAATAGGGGGCACAGTGAGTTCCTCAATGGAGACACAAGGAGCCCCTGATTACCCAGCTTCCCCTTCCCAGGAAGACATGGAGCTCCAGCTGCCAGGGCCCACAGTGTCTCCTCCCAGGCACTCCCAGGAGCTGAAGTGAGGGATTCCTTCCCTTTTGAACCCCAGTGCCTCATTTGCCTTCTCTGAGTCCTGGCACTGCTCAGCTTACCCTTCTTGCTCTTGGGGTAGGGAGCCAGCTCCTCCCGGCGATGGTGGCGCCGTTCCTTGCCCTCTTCCCGATCTGCCTTGTCATACCCACGGTCCCGGTCCCTGTCCCGTTCTCTTTCTCTGTCCGCCTTGTCATAGCCTCGCTCACGGTCTCGATCCAACTTCTCTTGACTCCGGTCTGACTTTTCATGGCCTCGTTCTGACTTCTCATGGCCCCGGTCCGTTTTCTCGTGGCTCCGGTCCAACTTCTCTTCAGCATCTGGGCCTATGAAAGCCTTGACATGACCTTCCCTCTTCCATCTCAGGACCCAGCAGCCTGTGCCTTCAACTATTTCCCTTCTCTGAGGCTGGGCCTGTCTGTCTCACCTGCCCCTCCTTGACGCACCAGCGTTTACCTGATGCCTCTGACACCTGCTAAAAGAGAAACCCTTGGATCTGCCAACTCACCTGTATTATTGCTCCTGAGCTTCTTGGCTGATTTGGTAACGACGGAGTTGGGGTCATGTGGGGAGAGCCAGGACACCAGGTCTGTGTCCACATTCCAGTAGTAAGGGAGCCCGCTGTGGGGCAGTGGGAAGGAGGGAAGGAGTGTCAGCACAGATGTCCTCTGCTTGTAGTGTCAACTGTCTTCCCCAATTTCTGCCTATACCTGCCCCATGAGGACCCCCAGGTCCTCCGTGTCCCTGATTTACTCCACGGTCGGGGACAGCAGCAGAAGAGTGAAATCAGAAGTCGGCAGCCCCCGCTCTCAAGTCCCCAGGCTCACCAGGAAGGATCGAACACCTTGTACCAGCTGGGTGGTAGGCCCTCCAACCGGGTGGCCTCATAGTCCACAGGGTCATCGTCATAATCCTCAGCAATGATCTCTTCTTCTGGTTCTGGCAGGACGGGGAGGAGGGGGGCATTAAGAACCAGGGAGATTCTCATCCTACAGTAAGGACCTGGAGGGACACACTCATTCACAGGGACATATACATCAGGTTTCACCTGACAGGGCAGTATCACTCATGTTTCAAATCCAAATATCTTAAATATCAGGGGATCTACCAAAATGTTTTACCTATATCTGTTCTATTTCTGGACTCAGATAAGCTATGATATATTATTACCTGAACCTATCTGGTTTAAAAGTTTAGATGGGGATTCATCCACATTCAGTTCTTGACTTCAGGTAATATGTGATGCCACACTATCCAAATCTATTTGGATAAAGTGAGTTCAAACAGCAAGGGGTATTTATTTCAAAATATCCAAAACTATTTCTCTCCCAAACTTGGCAAATATGGGGTTTTGGACTCATATTGTGTAGCAAGAGTTTGGAGAGCAAAGTATTTATCCAAATACTGCTCTGAATCCATTCAGTTCCTGAAGCCTGTAACAGCTGTCATTATCAGTCAAATAATAAGACGAAAGACCTATACTGTCACCTCAATACCTGGCCCTCAGCCTACCACAGGTTTTAGCTGTGGGTACGAGTCATCCAATGCATGTGTCAGCAACAGCCTAGTGGCTGCCACAGTCGGCCCCAAACAGATCAACACTGTAAGATATTTACAATACCCGGCCTAATACTCAAAAGGCTTAAATGTCATTGTCATTATTATTAACCCTAAGTTCTATGCCTGGCTTGTAACGTATCAGTAAGGTGAAGATAAGAGGATTTTTTAGCATGGCTGGTGGAGTTAAGTCAATTGCCTCCAAAGGAGCACAGGTCACATACCCCTGGGTTTGAGCCTCAATGGGGGATGGGAAACAACCAGTGTGAGCAACAAAATAAAATAAAATAAAATAAAATAAAATAAAATGCTTCCTACTCCCTCTGCTTGCCTACCTGCCTGCCTACTCACCTTTATTCCTGCCTGCACCTTAAAAAGAAAAAAAAAAGATGTATTTTCCAATTCCTGGCAAAAGTAGCCCAAGAGACGTCAGTTTTTATTGACAATAAAGTGCAAATATTAGGAGCAACACAGTAGGTCTAAATGATAGATCCTCAAGTATCACTATTGCAGACTGTTAACCATAATGTGCATGTCAGGCACTTAGGTCCAAAATACATGTCTACTATTGATACAGTGAACAATAAGGTCTCTATCACTAGCAGTGCCTGGTACCACAATAGATCTGAAATGTTATCTATCAGTATGGTAAAGTAGCAACAATCTTTCACTGTACTTGGCACAGAAGAAATTGCAATGGATGTCAACTGACTTTTGTAACCACTTTCTTGGACTGATTAACTGAACCTGGCATACAGTAGGCCCAAACAGACATCCATGTGATTATTAAGGATGCAGTGTCTATCTCCCTCGCCCCAATGCACACCAAACGTTAGGAATACTTGTCAGGAATCCATATTCTTATTTAACAAAAAACCAACTACTCCACTGTTTGGTACACAGTAGGTGCATGCTGGACATCCAGTGGCGGTCTCAACAACAAAATGCCTGTCAAGCCTGGCACGTGGTAGGTTCTCTCACCGGGCTCCAGATGTTTGAGGATGCCTCTCTTAGCAAGGCGGGTCTGCAGTGCAACGGGCAGCGGCATAGCGGATAGAAGGCAGATCTAAGGATGTACAAACAGACTAAACACCAGCTCGGATGAGAATTTGAATCTGGAACCCAGAAGCATGCACCCATTTTGGCCCTCACCGCTCCCTCTACATCAGTAGCTAAGTGGAGGGAATAGCCGCGCTAAAACGTGGAAAAGAGATGGGTGGCAATCCTATCAAAACTCAAGGATCCTCCCAACCCAGGTGCTACCGGACCCAGGTCCCTCCCAGGCCCAGGCTCCACCCACCGCCGAAGGGGCCACGCGCGGCTCCCCCGCGTCCCAGGAATGGGCTCACCCAACGTCCCCCAAAGACTGCCGGGTAGGAGAAACCAAAGCGCAGGGATGGGGGAGCAGAGTGCAGCACTTCCTCCCGCTCCAAAAAACGCACCCACCCCGACGTTACCAACACAGTCAGGCGGATAGTAGAAGGTTGTCAGACTGGCCGGCTCTCTTTAGTCGCCGCTACAAACACCAGAAGCCCTTAAACCGTCTTCTCCCAAAGCACCGAACGAGGTCTTCTCTCCCCGAACCTTGCGGTAACTGGGCGTAGCTCAAGCTGCAGCGAACAGATGACGTAACAGGGTGACCAATGAGAGTGCGCTCTCGGCCTGTTTTGCCCGAAACAACCCAATCATCGTCCTCAAATAGGTGAAAAGCTCGGCCCCAGTGCGCGTTTACAGTAGGGGCGTGGCCAGGCCCGGGTTTAGCCAGACTGCGCGGCCGGAACCCGGCGCCATGGAGGAGTACGCTCGGGAGCCTTGGTACGGCGATGGGCACAGGCTTCGGGACTGTTGCCGCGGTACCATGGCCAGCTATGGGAGGCGGGTGGGGGAGGCCTGGCTACAGAATGCCACGTCCCGGACTCGGGAGACATTTAGAAACTCGTTATCTCCGCTCCCCTCCACTTGGTTCCTTCCACTCGGGCCCCGTTAAGAGGGGCCACAAGTATGTGCCCAAAGAAGGTGCGGTGCCGGCCGAACCACTCCACGTTTTACCTGATTCCGTTATTTCCCAGCCCCTTTGTTAACTAAGCGACACGCTGGTCGAATCCATTCCACGGGCGGGGAGCGCGGTGTTTGAGCCGAAGGCCCCAGTGTTACCAAGCTTTGGTTTTTCCCAGGTCCCGTACTTGATGGAGGCGGAGCCTATATGACCCAATTGTGGGCAAGGGGGAGGTGCTGGGTCCTCCCCACTGTCTGCTCTTGGTTTTTCCCAGTTGCACTGGGTTTTGAAAGAACCGTAGACCTCGCAGTGCTTTCATCATGCTATTGAGTTAGCGCCGGTACTTAAACCTGCCACGCCTGTTTCAAGTCATTCCATCTTTGATAGTAATAAAGCAACTGACTGATTACTTGGTTGGCTGTGAAAAGGAGGGGTGGGCAGAGCAGATTACTATTTTCCCCCCACTGCACCATTTATTTAAATGAGGGGGAAAGGCACTGAACAGTCTCATTTTCTGAAGTGCTACTTTCTACTCAGCTGACTTGGTTTCTCCCACTTGAAAAGAGTCCACGTGGTTCGATATGGGGTCAGGGCTCACATTAACCACATCCTCCCCTTCCTGTTTGCAGCCCATGGCGAATTGTGGACGATTGTGGTGGCGCCTTCACTATGGGTGTCATTGGCGGTGGAGTCTTCCAGGCCATCAAGGGCTTCCGCAATGCCCCTGTCGTGAGTCCTGGCCTTCCC
>RJWH01011466.1:0-12101 GCA_004363575.1 Solenodon paradoxus | reverse complement strand
CACATACCAGGTCACATTTAGCTGGTGGCCTCACCTGGGCTCCTGTCCCAGCTTTCCCTGTAAGTAACGGAAGGTCAAGTTCAGAAAACCTGAAGGTCAAGGTCAAGGTCTACTCTGACATTCTACTGGTGTTCTGAAAGCAATGATACCCAAGGTCTTTGGTGGAAGTCAGAGGAGCGCTCAGTGGAGCCACCCTTCCCAAGAACATTCGCTATGTCTGACTGTCCCACGGCAACCCTAGGGGCAGGGAGGTGGGAAATTCTGCCTTTTCTTTTCCTAGCCCCTGCAGAAGAGGAAAGCAGGCGAGAATGACGTGGGGTGAGCCAACGTAGTTTCTGGTCATTTTTAATGTGGTTGTTATAAAAACAAGACATGGACACATAAAGTTTGAATCACACTACAAGCGTGACAGGAGAGGGCAGTGCTGCACCCTGCCGTCTGGCCCTGCCTTTATCTGCACCACCGTCCCCCTCAGGCCCCAGCGAAGTCTCTTACCGAAACTTCCTGAGTTCTGAGCACTGAGCATTAAGGCGCTTCTAGTACAGAGGGGTCTGGGGGGCTTTGGAGAAATAGTCATTCTTGGTCTAGGGCAGAAGATGCACAGAGTGAACCGGTAACCTCCTCTCCTATCAGAAAGCAAGGAATATTCAGACACCACGGGAAACAGGGCCACCACGCTCAGGGACTCCGTGAAGAGGCTCCCCTGGGAAAGACAGTGGAACAACAACAGGAGAGAAAGAAAAAGAGCTGCAAAGAGTTGAAGTACACAAAATAGATCAAATTCCATGTGGCGTTTTAAACACAAAGCATTGGGAGAGACTGGTGAAGCTGGTAAAAGGAAATAACGGTGCTGGACAATGTTCATGAATGTAAAAAAGGATGCAACCAGCTATTATCTGCCTCCTGATGAAAGGAACTTAGGAAATAAACTCACCAACAAGCACACCAACATCTAGCTGAGCCTATGGCAAAGAGATACAATAAAAACCCAGCAGGGAGCTCTGCAGGATAGCCTACTTTGCTTCTTCAATAAATAAATTGCAAAGACTTGACAGGGGGATGAACAAAGAGAAAGAGAAAAGAGAGGATGGGAGGGGAGAGGGAAGTAAGAGAAAGAAAGAGAGAAGAGGATACACAGACAAAACAGACATGTCCACACGCTGTAGTGTGTGGATCTGATGGAGACCTAGTAAATGCGTTCTGCATGATGTGATCAATTTGGCAGAATTTAAACACATACAGATATTTGGTAATATTCAGAAATGATTATTTTTTAATAATAATGTGGTTGTTTCTTAAAAACGATTTCATCTTTCAGAGCGATACATACTAAAATATTACAGATGTGATGACATGATTTTTTTATACATATTTTGTGTTTTGCCCAAATGTTGAGGAGGAGAAAATGAATACAGGTGAATACGATGGCCATGAATTAATAACTTTTGAGGTGGGGTGATGGAAACATAAGACTTAATTATACTGTTGTCTCCAAATTTGTGTATGTTTAAAACGTTCCATAAAAAAACTTAACCTGAAGGAGGCAAAGTCAGAAACAGACTTTTTTGTTTGTTTGTGTCAAGGGGACTTGAAAAAGCAATCCTAGAATTAGTAGCTTTCTACTATACTTTCTGCATATTATGAATATATCCATAAAAAAGGATTTTTAACCCTGTTAGTGTGACACAAGTGGGTTCTCGTGGCACAGGAAGAACGTTCAAGCAACATTGCAATTTCAGGGCTGCTGCATTGCACTTCGACTGAAAGGGATGAGCTTTGGAAAAGTGTGCTAAGAATTCAACAAAGTCTTAGCGTAACAACAAAGACAATTTCCACCAGACCGTTTTCTTGGGAACAACAAGTTAGCTTCTCTATCTGCTGAGTTTTGGAGACAAGACGATTTGAAAGAGAAAAGGCGTCGCAGAATAACAAACATAGCGACATGACTCTAATTTTGTAAAAAAAGAGTATTAACATCTCATGGTTTCTTCAGGGAAGTCTAAAGTGTCTGTGGGTTGTTAGATTTTTCTTTATTCATCTATGGATTGCTTCATGGTTTATACTGAGAATATTAATTTTGTAATTAATTTTTCATTGATAAGTCATATTCTATTGTGAATATGTCACAACATTCACTCACTCTTTCTCCTCCTGATGGCTTCTGGGGTTGTGTCCAGTTCTTGGCTGTGATGAATAAGTCTGCTGTGACCACTCCACAAACTTTTGTGGGCTTGTATGTTTGTGGTCTCTTGGATAAAATATCTGGACCTGGAATGGTTGGGTCACAGGCTATGTAATTTATTTTTAATAAAAGTAAATTGAAAAAGCAAAACAGTACCGCAGTTAAAAAGTGTGACTTCTGGTCCAAGACTAGGCAAACATGAATTACAGAGAACGCAGAAACGTGTGCTCTTCCAGTTGCCAGTCTCCAACTGGCCATAACCTCACCATGATCTTTCTTTAGAACTGTGGTCACCTGGAACCCCTTCCAAGTCCCAAACCATGGACTCAGGCATCCCCCTCCTACTTTCTGTCCACATGTCCTCTCCTCCAGTATCTGACTCCATCGGTCCAGCATGCCCACTCACTGGCCTTAAAGGGACCCTAGTTCACTGACCTCTATAATTTTCTTACCCATCAGAATTTTCTTTGTCTCGCTTGGATTCTGAAGTTCACTACGGTCCTTTGCTTTTCACTGAAAACATCTGGGCAAATTACCAGTGTGTTTGATAGATTCTAAGATCTGTTTCATTTTCCTTGGTGCCCATTCTTTGAGTAGTTTGGTACTGTTGGGAGAGGGTCTCAAAACAGGACAGATGAGTGAATCTCACGTGCATGCTCAACACTGCGTGGACTACTCAAATTTTCTCAAACCAAACCCTTTCTTCCATCCTAGCTCAGAAGATGATCTCACTTTGTTGTTTGGAGAGAGAGAAAAAGCCATGTGGTGAGATCACCCATCTTATACTGACATGAAACCTAAGGTAAAGAGCTCATCCGTCCATCCGTCCGTCAATCCATCCATGCACCCATCCATTCATCTATCTTTTTATCCATCTGTCCATTTATTCACCCATTCATCCATTCACCCATTCATCTACCTATTGACCCATTTATTCATCCACCTATTACCCATTTATTCATCCACCTATTACCCATTTATTCATCCACATATACATCAGTCTATTCATCCCATCCATCTATCTGATTCATCCGTCCATCCACCCATCCTGCCTGTCTTGCTTTGCTCTGGTTACAGTGTCATTAGAGAGCACTCCCTGAATCTTCTTTTTGCCTTCTATTCTGACCTTTTCAGAAACCACAGACATGGCTAATTCTCCCCTTTCCGCCTTGTACATTCAGCTTTCTTTGTTAGCTGAATCCTTCCCACTGGCTTTTTTGCACGGGCAAGTCTCTCATTAAAGCTGTTTCCCTTGACTGCAGGTCTTCTCCATCGTGCCCTCTCTCATTACCTCCCCCTTCACAGTCAAACACATCACACATGTTGTCCCTTTTCTTCACCACTCTCACTTCTCACTCCCCCAAGCTGACTTGCTCCCATCACTCCAGACACAGTGCTCTCCGGAATCACCGATGCCTCTTGTGTGGCCAAATCCACAGCTCCTTTCCCACCCCAACCACTCCGTGGCAGCCAGTTTCTTGCCCCCAGTGTTAGTCATGCGCCCTGCAGATCACAGTTCCATTCTGCTCTGGTCTCTGCTCTGCCCCATCTTGTGGGTGTCTGGCCCCAGCAAGTCACCTTTCCAGACTCCCTTGGCAAATGAGTGCCTTCCAGTCAATTCAGGCACTGGAAGCCTGGTGCAAGATGTGGAGAGTGAACTGAAACCAGGCCATTTCCCCCAATTCCTGCATGTCAGACAGCATCTCCAGGTGTGGCTGTGTCTCCTCCTTGATCCTAGTTCCCCTTGGGCAGCCCTGTGATCCAAGATCCCAGGTGGCTCTACTGTTGAGTGACCCCAACTTCATCAGAGCAGGGCAAGGTTGAGTCATCTGGCACAAGACTGGCACAGGGGGACAACCAAGATGGGGTGGAAGGCACAAGTTATGGCGACATGAAAATCATTGGTGATTTCATCTTTCCACATCCACCAGCTGGAGGGTGGCGTCCACTTCTTGCTGCTGTTAATCTCTGTGAGCCTCACCAACTCCTCTGACGCTCTTGTAATTACTGCCTTATACTATGCGCCCCCCTTGAACTTGGGGTAGATTCTCCTAACTGGACAGTTCCAACTCCTCCACTGTTCTCTCTATGGTCATTGTCCTCCATCCCTTGCTGCTTGCTGGCAGGAGGGTGACCTGGAAGGACTGCATCCACTGGCCTCTTGCCTTTGACTTTAGGTCTGGTAAGCCATTAGAGCTTTCTGGAAGGAGACAGAGAGGGGGCGGTGAGGGAGAGTGGGTATTTGTTCCCCTGGCTCCCCCTTGTGGCCAGCTGTGTCTCTTACCCGAGGTCAGGCTTCCAGTCCCTTCTCTCCACGCCCTCTGCTCTGGGTGTGGGAAATGCTCCAGCCAGGCACCCCCAAATCCTTAGACCCCAGGGGTGGTGACAGCACAGCTGTCACTGTCCCAAAACACACCTGGCCCTTCCTTGGACCGGTGCCTCATTCTTCTCACTGTTTTCCTACTTGCCACTCTCTCCAGCTCATGCTTCTCAACCCCAGTTCCCTAGGGTCCAGAGCACGGCTTCCCAGTGTCAGGCCAGGCGCGGGCCAGCAGTAAGCAGGGACAGTTTTCAGCAAGGCCAAGTGCTTCCTTAACTTGTGTTTGGTTTATGAAAATGGCATTTTAAAAGAAATGGTGCTGGTGGTCATTGGAAACCCATGAACAATTTGTTGTAAAAATAACATCAAATGTACCCGCCTAACCATTTTTCAAGTGTTCAATTCAGTAACATAAAGCACACTGACACTGCTGTGTGAAGAAGCACCCGTTTCCAGAACTCTTTCACCCTCCCAGCTGCAAGTCTGTTCCTGTCAGACACTGGCTCCCCGCTCCCTTCCTCCCCGAGCCCCCGACAGCCAGCATCTGACTTTCTGTCTCTGAACCTGACCGCTCTAGGGACCTCACAGAAGTGGAGTCAAACAACATGTGTCCTTTGTGACCAGCTGATTTCACTCAGACCAATGTTCTCACGGCCCACCCATGCTGTAGCACCTGTCAGAATTTCCTTCCTTTTTAAAGCTGAACGATATTCCAAGAAACTGATTATTTGTTGTTAGATGTTCTTACTTTGCAGAATGAAAAGTTATCAACCCACTCTCAGTTACCCACATGCTTCTGAAATGGCTTGGGCTATGAAATCACACATCTGACTACCCCCTGACCTCAGGGTGAATGAAATGCACACTCCTTGCCCCTGTGGTGGCTCCTGGTGACCCCGCCCCAGTTCCTCTCAGCCAGCTGCATGGTGCGTGAGGGTTTCCCACTGCACCTTAGAAACCAGCCAGCATCCCTGCCTCCCTGCACCCCAGCATTCATCCTTACTCTTCTCTCCAACAGGAATCTTTCTGATTATTACCTAATTAAATTTATTCTGGTCCTCCCAGCCTGCCCTCCCACAGAGGTTGGGCTCACCCCCATGTTCCTCTTTCCCATGTCCCCCTTCTCACAGTTCCCATCACTTTTCCACCTTTAATTTCTGCGGTGTCTGCATGTCCATCATTCCCGCTGGGCTATACACACCCCGAAGAAGAGAGACTCACCCTGACTCTCCCCTCTTCTCACTTACCCATCTGCAATGGACTCCTGAGGCCATCTGTGGGTCAGGCTGTGTCCCGGGCAGGGGGATACAAGCAGGAGATAACCCCAAGGTTTGATGTAACATAGAGGTCAAAGGTTCCGCCCAAGGCCCTCGAAGGAAAATGACTGAACTTCCAGACCATCAGCCTAGCTCTTTAGAAATATTTCCACTTGTAATTCCGGTTCTCACATGGATCTGGTTCCAGACCTGGCCCTGTATTAAAGCTAACTCACATTTTACCTTTGAATGGGCCATTGTCCAAATGTTTGTGTCCCCGCAAAATTCATAAAGGGAAATCCCAGTCCCCAAAGGTGATGGTAGTAGGACGTGGGAACTCCAGGAGAGGATTAGATCATGGGGTGGAGCCTTCGTGAGCGCTGTGAGTGCCCACCTGAAACAGACACCTCAGAGCTCCTTGGCCCCGTCTGCCATGCGAAGGTGCCAGAAGTGTGAGAACTGGAAGACCATGCTCAAGACTTGACCTTGGATTTCAGCTCCCAGAACTGTGGGAAATGATTTCCTGCTGTTTGTAAGTCACCAAGTCTGTCAGGTTGCATTGCAGCAGCCCAAACAGAATGAGACAATGTGTAAAATCACATGGCGGCCGTTTTGATCGGGAATATCCTGAACACTAGGCGCCCACTGACAGAGATTCTAAGAGGTGGGACATTAGGTGACATGAGAAATTCACAAGGCAGGGTAGAAGAATAGGGTGATCTCACTTTGTATCTGCACAGGAGGCTTCAGTTGAGCAAAAGGAAACGCTGGTCCCAGATTTCAAAAGGAAGTTCAGGCAGTACCCTGTCTGCTTTGATTTCCCAAAGGCCAAAGACGCTGCCAAGTTAATGTTTCATTTGCTATGTACACACATCACCTGAGCTCCCACAGACAGCTGAATCATTCTTACACAACAGGTAGATGATCCCTCTCTCTACCTATCTGGTCACCCTCCAGTGACCCTGAGCCAGACTCACCTCTGCACAGATGACCGTGTGAGCTCCCACAATTTCCAGCCATTGAGGGCCTGCGGAGAGCTGGGGCAGGCTTTCTGTTGGCACGTCCTCCATCCGCACTCAGCCACGGTGCCTTTTT
The DNA here is from genome assembly GCA_004363575.1 of Solenodon paradoxus. Classification (NCBI taxonomy): domain Eukaryota; kingdom Metazoa; phylum Chordata; class Mammalia; order Eulipotyphla; family Solenodontidae; genus Solenodon; species Solenodon paradoxus. Next base: position 5,248 of record RJWH01011466.1, on the reverse strand, counting down.
GGAGTTAGGTCCCCTTTAAGGCTCTGGGGTACACAGAAGAAGTAGACTCTAGCCTTCAGGGATCCTGCAGCTGAGAGAGACAGCCACGCACGCATGAGGAAACCAGTCTAACAGCATGATGTGTGTAATGAAAAATGGAATGCTCGAAGGCAGAGGACTGGGAGAAAGTTCCCAAGAGAAATAAGAGCAAGCTGGTCCCTGAAGCATAAGCAAGGCTGAGATAGATGGAGTGAAGCGGCATTCCTGGCATCGCAAACTGACACGGCACAGGTGGGTGCAGTATCAGTCGCTCAGAGAGCATCAGACAGTTCTGGGATGTAAAAGAGCTGGTCTCTGCCATTCTCTGATCTCAGACATAGTTTCCCTATCTGGTCACGGACAGGATGGATGCAGATATCACATGCTGTCCCTTCCACCATATTTCATGTGTTAGAACCACGTCACTGAGTTCAGCCCACTCTCAAGTGGAGGGGAAACTCACTTCTCCTCTTGCAAGGAGGCGTGTTCAAAGTTTTTAAACTATACAATCCACTCACTGGTAATTATGTATAACCCTCTCACATGCAAATAACACAGATGTCTTCAAAGACACTCCGAATTCCTCTGTAGAACCAGCTCCAAGTGCAGAGCTGTTACATCTAAGTCAACTTCATATGTGAATGGGGCTTCTTTGGTGTAGTTCCTTCTATGGAGCTCCTTGAGATCAACTACTCCACTCATAATCTGAAGATCTGTGAGTTGGAAACTGCTCTCTATACATCCCCACCCCTACCCACACCCACCCAACATACAACGATGGGGCATGCACGGGAAGACCATGATAGATATACTTGTTGGAGGGGATGGGATGAAAGGCATATAGTCCTCAATAGTTCATACAACTTTGAAACCCAGTTGGGCAGATGTTCAAAGTCCCTTGATTGGTACTCTGATCTCAAAGTCATTCTCTATGCTTTAGTTCCACCCTTGGACTCTTTGTTCTACTCTCCAAGTCATCCTTCATGAAATGTAGCCCAGGTTTATACCAGTGTGCTCTCAGGGTGCTTCTTATCAGTAGAATTTTGAAGGAGGGTCCTCAAAGTCCCTCCTCATTTGTATTATCCCTGCTCCTCTCAGTTGAAGATGGCACTGCTTTGCCAATATAATTCTTTTAAGCACTTTGTGTGTCTCCTATGAATCTTACAGAGGTTCACTCTTTTAGACAACTATCTAACCCACATATCTCTTTGAGATAAGCCCTTCTCTGCACTGAGCTTCTACTGAGACTAATGAGGAAAGACAATTTTAAGTTTCTTGGAAATTCTACTATTTGACTCAGTACCACTTTTGATCTTTTTGAGCATTTAACAAAAAGTTCTATAGTCATTTTTAGATCACCTTTTCCTGGCATGGTCCTGCATTACATCACTGCCTAGAAGCTCCTTGTTAATTTTAACAAATTTGACACTTGGGGAAGCTGGGAGTTTTCAAAATCAGCAAATTCTGATTCCTTTTTATTTAATGGCATTCTTTTTGTGACTTATCTCTTTTTCATATTTCAGTATAAGTAGTGAGAAGCAGCTGGAAGGCAAATTCAATATTCTGCCTGGAAATCACCTCAGGCAGACCATGCAGTGCACGTACCACATTCTCTGTTTTCCAATGAGGCAGCATTGACAAACTTTCTGCTTAAACGTTTCCTCTGCCCTGGGCCATTCACCCTCTAAAACTATGGATTCTTCTTTAAGTTTCTATCACTTTTTTTTTTTTGATGTGCAGTCTCCAAGTCATTCTTTCAGTTGTCCCTGGCACCTATCATTCTGCCTTCTCTAGTCTAGCTTCCAAGTTCTGCTCATAGTAGGTCCCCATTTCAGACTACTTTCTAAACACAAGGCACTATGTCAGGTGGGAATCCCGGGGGACTAAGACAGCTTTTCGCCTTCATGTTCTAGTGGGGGAAATAAGTCAATCAAATAATCCTAGAAGCAAAGATAAAACTGAAGTTGAGGGGTTGGTGCATGAAGGAAAATCAGAAGCCTCGGCAGCCATAGCACCAGGGGCTCTGTTTTACTGGGTGTGTGGTTGAGGAAAGATGTCTTGAAAATGTGACATTTAAGCAGGAACTTTCTAAAGTACAGCGGTGTTCCCTTGAGGAAGAAAATAGACAGCACATGGAAAGCACATGAGTCAAGAAGATCAGCACTGAAGATGAACAGTGGGTGGAGCTGGCTGTAGACTGAGGTCAAAAGAACAAGAGAATAGTGCTCAAGACTGAGCTAGAAGGTTTAGCAGGGACAGCTTATCTCAATCCTGGTGTTCTTCCTGGCATGTGGGCACAATGCATGCATTAAACCATCAACAAACACTTAGCATCTACTGAGCCATCACTGTGTATAGAAGACACAACAGTGACATGTCACTGAAGTGTCCTGCCCTCAAAGAGCTTACAGTGGGGGAGACAGAGAATGACCAAGTAATGAACAAGATCAGATTTACAGTGAGTGCTGTGAAGGAAATAAAACAGGGTGATGTGATGGCGAGGAAATGAGGGACTTTAGATTGTGTGACCTGGAATATCTTCTCAAAAGCTCTGCCTCAGTTATTTGACATATGAGCTGTGGTGGTAAGACAGGGCTCCTCTGTAGTAAGAGAAGACTCCGATGGAACGGCCTCAAGGCTGGCGCAAGCTTGCTGTGCTCAGGAACTGACCAGAGGGCCAGGAGAGAGAAGCTCAGGTTCAGAGAACATCCAAAAGAAGACACTAGGAAGGTCGTAGAGGAATGAGTAACAGGTTTGGCAGAAAGGGCATTCCAGGTGGGAGCCAGCACCTGAAAAACAGAAGCTCACAGAAAGCAATGTGCAGATTTTTCTTCTGTGTGCTCTTGTTTGGGTGACTTGATTTCATGATTCCAGAAGGGCACAGATAAGAGGACGGGCCAAGCTGGGAGCCAGGGGGACCTGTCAGTGACACCCAGACTGGGTGGAAGGGAATGAGAAAGGGATGAGACTGGACTGTGGACGTGGGATGGGTGCTGGGCAGGAGAAAACCCCACGCCCACCAGGATGGTCTCTTCCAGGTATGCTGATGGAGAACAAGGCCCTTACTGGGCTCGCCCTTGTCCACAGCCCATGTAGGGTTAAAAAACCGAAATTCTTTGGACTAAATTGGAAGACCAGGCAGCATGCCATGCAGCAAGTAGAAGGCCTCTAGGAGTTGCACAAAAGGGAAAGTTTTTCTAGTCAGAAGGAGGGACAAGATAATGAACAAAGGAAAAGAAAGATGATTGCAAGCAAACCACCCCCCCCACCCCCCACCCCCGACCCTAGGAGCCAGCCGGAGAGGCTCAGAAAGCAGACCATCTTATGTGTGCTGACCAGGAAAGTCTAATTGATAGGTTGGAAATTCCACTTTGGCAAGAGACTGAAACAGCACTTAGGTTAGGTATTAAGTCTTGGTGGGTCCCAGCATCAATGACCTCATTTTGAACCTGTTCCTTTTTTAACAGAAGGACGTTGGCACATTATTCTTGAGAGAGTGAGTGAGTGAATGAAGGGAATTACCCGGCTTGGGGAGAGTTTCCGCTTACCAGCTCATAACCCTGGTGGGTATCTGGGCCTTTTCAAAGCCCCGTGAATTCTAGAAGGGTCCACAGCAATCCTCTCACTTATCAATGCAAGCAGGTTCTGAGAGGGTGAGCGACCGTGCCCGCGCGGATAGCGCAGTGAGAGCCCTCGGCACCCTGCCCCCACCCGCAGTGTGACAGTCCGACCGCCGGGCGTCCCCGCCCCGCAGCCTGCTCTCAGCGCCCCTCCCCTCCCGAGTTCTGGCCTTGGCCTTGGCTCCAGAAGGGACCGGGGCGGGTGTCACCTCTGCACCGCCTGGGGCCGCCTGCCCAAGCCGCGTCCCTGACGGCTGTTCTCAGAGGCCCCTTCTGGCCCGCGACGCCTGCGCCTCCGCCCGCGCTTGGTGAGTCCCCGCGCTCCCGACGGCCCGAGGGAGCTGCTCCCGGGGTTCAGTTCGCCGCTTTGGGGGCTCGGGGCTGGGGCCGCCAGCAGGGGATCCCAGTGGGTCGAAACCAGGGGAACCAGGGTTCCCGTTGGAGCAGCTGCGCCCCCGGCTGGTCACCAGTCCTCCGGCTAAAGGCTCGCGACGCCGGGGCAGCTCCCTCCGAGGGCCGGGCGGGCAGGGCGGCCGGGGCGCTTTCCTGAGTGGGTGAGCTTCTGCCCGGCTTACAGAAAACAGGGTCGGACAGAGAAAGGGACAAGCCGGGGTGCTATGGGTGGTGCTTGGCCGTGGGACAGCTTGTCCCCTGGGCTAGCTGCCCGCTTCCTGAGTCCCTGGCCTCATTGTCCACAGGAAAAGATCCCTGCTGGGTGGCCAACTGGGGTGCGGTGGGGCGGGGGCGGTACACACCTCTTGGGGTTGGGTCGCTCGTAGTCTTGGTCCTGTGTGCGCAGAGGGACCCCTGACGGAACCCCGCCGCACCCCACGACGCGGTTCTGGTGCGCTGCTCGGAGCCCCGACGCCAAGGGCACCTTGGCCCTGCCCAGGAGAGGCAGGAACGGCAGGGGCCGCGCGAAGACCACTAACAATACTCTCAAACGCGGTAAGAGGCGTGGCTCAGGCGTCAGGTAACTTTGTTTCCAACCCACTCCCGGGCTTCTCCGTGACCTTGGGACGTGTCTCAGGCAGAGTTTTAGCTTCGCGGCTAAAAGCGGAAGGCGTGATGATAGTGCCTAGCTGCTGAGGCTGCTTGAGAACGGCCTGAGAGGATGCCCTCGCCCTAGCGGTATTAACCCTCATGTGGTGCTGCGGGCAGCCCTGGGGCATCCCTTGCAAAGACAAGGAAATGGAGGCGCAGAAATGGAAGGCGTTTGGCCCGGGCTCCACGGGTGCAGACAGCCCGCACTGCAGCCTGCCCGCTGTGCCTTGCGCCCAGGGCAATGGGAAAGGTTGCAGACGGAGCACGACCCGCCTCCAGGGGAGCCCGGCTGTGGGAAAGGCCATACTGCCTGGTGCCTGGTGAACAGAATCCCAGTCTCCTGACCCGCTTCCACTGGCCCCAGAACCATCGCTCGAGATCTAATGCCCCGGAGCTCTTGCTCAGCTGCAGCGCAGCCCAGTCCACGTAGGGTCTGGTTCTGAGACGCCAGACCTGGGCTGGGGGCTTGACGTAGCGGCGAAGACATGAGTGGTGCCAGCTCAGGAAGGAGGCAGAGGTGGGACACCGCCCACAAGGCCCACGTGGGGCTCTGTAGTCTGCTCCCC
>RJWH01011465.1:0-12108 GCA_004363575.1 Solenodon paradoxus | reverse complement strand
AGGAAGAAGGAAGGGAGTAAGGAAGAAGGAAAGAAAGGAAGGAAATAAAAGAAGGAGGAAGGAAGGGAGGGAGGGAGGAAGAAAGAAAGGAAAAGAGGAAAGAAGGGAAGGAAGTAAGAAAGGAAATAAAGGAAGGAAGAAGGAAGGAAATAAAATAAGGAGGAAGGGAGGGAGGAAGAAAGGAAAGGAGGAAGGAAGGGAGGGAGGCAGGAGGGAGGAAGGAAAAAGGAAGGTAATGAAGGGAGAGAGGGAGGATAGGAGGAAGTGAAGGAAGGAGATAGGGGAAGGAGGAAGTAAGCAAATGAAGGAAGGAAGAAGGAAGGAAGAAGGAAGGAAAGGAAGGAAATGAAAGACAGAGGGAGGGAGAGAGGGAGGGAGGAGGGAGGAAGGAATGAAGAAAATCTTTACTTTTGCACCCTGGCTCCAGATCTCAGACTCGGATACTTGGCACTTATGAGGTCTGCACACCAGTGTCTCAGCCGCCGGAGCACAGGGCCTGATGACACACTTGAACGAGACAAGCGGTAGAGTCTGTGGGGTCGCTGTGCTGGGAAGTCACACATTTCTGTTGGGTGACTATTGCATTCTTTCAATAATGATCAGTGAGATGAGTGTATTAATAATAAAGATGCATGTGCTATACAGCAAACAAAAACTCACACAACTCGTGGAGATTGCACATGGAACATTCTAATAAGCAGGATCCAAGTTTTATTAGCTCATCTCCGTGCCTGACATTGTCATGGAAACAGTGCTACTTCCCCAGAGGTAGGACCCGGTCCCTCTTCGGGGGACTCTAGCCTGGCCCCTCATGCACAGTTATTCATGCCTCTTCTGACATGATCACCCTGTGTGGAAGTGACCTGGTCATGGTTCTGTCTTCCCAGCCAGGCCGTATGCAAAGCTGAAACCAGCTCTGCACTTCCAGGGGCCTAGACCGTGCCAAAGCCATAGTGGGCACTCAGCGTGTGGACTGGGTGAAGACAGGAGATCACGTGTGGACAAGGGGCTCTGACAGGCTAAGTCCAAAGCCCGACTCCAGTGGTTACCAGCAGGGAAACCTCAGATTCTTGTTTAGTGACATAGAAGGGAACACACTGCTGTCCTGTGGTTATCCTGAGACACAAATAACCTGGATCCTATTTCCCAGGGATGGAAGGTTAGAGCATGTGTTTCTCAAGGGACTGGAGGGCCTGGGAGCTTCAGGGGACGAACTGGGGTACGGTCCCCCGAGAGGCCTGCCAGTTGTAGGGTGATGAAATCCGTCTCCCTGTGTTCACGTGTGGTGTCAGAGGGTTTCTGATTTCCTCTTTTCTGGTGCTGTGTTCATCCAGACCTGAGGGTGGTCCTTAGTCTGTTCTCCCAACTTTCAAAAACACAGAACAAGATGACCCAGGGCGCACTTTACCCCCAAAGAAAGTGTTTGGGGGAAAAGGGTGAGTGCTGGGGGTGCCAGAAACAGAGGACTCTAAGTTTGTGGTTCGTTTCTAAGCGGGTAGAAGAGACAGTATGGGTGGCATTGAGAGTGTCTGAAAGTGTGAACCCCCTCCATGTCCCAGCCAACGGCTTGCTGAGGGGCATTTGGGACAAAGGACAGAATGACTATACTCTTTAGCTTTTACCTACTGAAAGGTTGGGAGGAAGGACTCGAGGCAGGTGAGTCCCAGGTCAGCCCAGGCTGGGTCAGAGTGACTGTGCCCCAGGGCAGTGGACTCGGCGTGTGGACTTGTTTCAGGGTCAACTTGACTCAGAAAGAGGTGAGTTTTTTAAAAACATTGTTTTCTTTAAGTTGATTTATTTTAAAAATCATGATAGAGTCCCAGGAAGCTGCAAAAAGATTAGAGCGGTTCCTTGTCCCTGTCACACAGTTCACCAGTGTTTACAGAAGTCATAGCTGATATTGTAATATCAAGGCTGGTGGACTGAATTGTGTAATTCTGCATCCTTGTATCACATGGTGGATTTGTGTGGCTATCACAGGTGCAGAACTGCGCGGTCACCATCAGGACCTCCCTGGTGTCTCCCCTGTAGAGTTACACTCACCCCAATCCTGAACCTGTGGAAACACCTCTATTTTCTATCCCTCTAACTGTGGTATTTTAAGAAGGCTCTAGAAATGGAAGCACATGGTGTGTGGTTTTTGAGATTGGCTTCTTTCACTCATCATCATGCCTTGAAATGCCTCCAAAGATTGCTGATCGCAATAGTTCCTTCCTTTCTGGTGCTGAGTAATAGTCTGTGGGATGGATGAATATAGTTTACTTACCCATTTACTTACTGAGCCGCATTGAAAGGGTTGTCAGTTTTGAGCACTTACAAATAAAGCGACTCCAGAGAGTCATGTGCAAGGGTTTTTGCTCCGATTGTCAGTTTCTATTGATCCCTGGGTCACAAGGTAGGTGCATGTTTACTGTAGCCAGTGCCTCCACCATCCGCAGTCCCATCAGCAGTTTCTGCATTTAGTTCCTTTGTGTCCTCACCAGCATTTGGTGTTGGCACTCTTTTTTTTTTTTAACCATTCGAAGAGGTTTCTCATCATGATCTTCATTCTCAGCCTCTTAGTGGTTAGTGGCGCAGGACACTGTGTGAGTCACTATCCATAGATCCTCGTTGGGAGAGGCCTCCCCTCATGTCGTTGAGAGTTTGGGATTTTTTTGGTTTGGTTGGCACTTCGATAATGAGACATTGAATTTACATGTCACTCAAAGGGTCAGCGAATGACTATGGTCAACCCCAGACTGTGGGTCCCAGTGAGGCTGTCACCATGAAGAGCAGATGCTGTATGTTGTCAAGTGCAGCCTCGCAGGGCCAGGGGGCAGCTTGGGATAAACACCCGAGCACCCCGCATGTCACTTTTAGCCTTTACTCATGAATACACATCCCTAACAAAGTCTCAGAGTTCGTTCTGGTGATGTGTATACCAATAATGACATTAAATGATCGCTACTGAAAGTTTCCAGAGATCAGATGATTGCTACTCTGACATTCATCAGCAGATTGAATTTTCACAGTAGCTCTTCAGAATCCTTCACGATCCCATCTTGACGAGGAAAAGGAGGCTCAGGGGACAGAACTGAGCCAAACTCACAAAGCTAGAAACATTTGAGCTCAGACACATCTAGTTCCAAAGCCTCTACTTTTTTGTCATGACACACCTCGTCTGTAGAATAACTACTCATTCCCTGGCCTCCGTTTTGGTCCCATCCCCTGCTGAAGATGCCCGTTTACTCTGTACCACCATTGATGGCCCTGACGCTGGAATGCTGTCCACATGGTGGCCGCTGCCATTCGTCCTGCTGAGACGCTTGTTGCTCAAGCGAAGTTGACTTCACTGAGCACCAGGTTTACTCTGGTGAACGTGGTGGCTGGCCCCCATATGCCTCCCAACCCCTGTAGTAAGACCCTGCATGCCTTTGCTCACATACTTACCTAATCCCCCAGACTCCAGGCTCTGCAGGAGGCCACGACCTGTGCGACCACTGACACCTAGAAGGACAAGAAGAGGAAAGTGCTGCTAGAGTGCAGTGAGAGCTGGGGACATGGAGGGAACATACCTTCTGGAAGCTTGGACATAGAGTCACTGCTAGAATTATATCAGGCAGGGGAGCTGTGCCTCCCAGTGGTCAAACTTACCTGGACACCACAGGGCAAGGGGCAGGGGAAGCAGTCCATCGAGGCTGGTCTCCCAGACCACAGAGCCGGGCAGAGAAGATAGGTTGGTGCCATGGTAGGCTGAATAATGCCCCTCCACAAAACATGTCTACCTCCTAACTCCCAGAGCCTGTGAAATGTTACCACTTATGGCAAAGGGTCTTTGCAGGTGTGATTAAGAATCTCGAGCTGGGGCGATGATCCTGCATTATTGGCTGGACCCAGGATGCCGGAGATCAGAGAAGGAGACTTGGCGATGGAAGCAGAGACTAAAGAGAGGTCAGGAAGGGGCCATGAGCCAAGAAATGCTGGCCACCTCTCGAAGCTGAAAAAGGCCATGATTGTCCTCTCCACGGTTCCAGAAAGATCCAGCTCTACCAACCTCTTCATTTTAGTGAGCGAGAATGTTTCTAGATTTCTGGTGTTTGGAACTATAAGGGAGCAACTTATTGAGTTTTAAAAAGTCACTGAGTTTGTGTTCATTTGTTATAGCTGCCACAGGAAGGGAAGGCACATGGTTTTCCTTTATTCAGTCAACAAGCCTTTGATGCCTCTCACAGCCAGCCCCTCTCTCTACCATGCGTCTGTAGGGAAGGCTCAGGGGCTATGCCACTTCTACCCAGTTATAGTGGAGTGGTGCTTGGTGGAAGAATGCCCACCTTTCTGCTTCTCAGTGATTCCAGCTGACTGTTGAATCAACGGGACTCTGAGCCCCGGCTCAGAGGAGAAACACTGGGGATGGAGGAGGGTGTCATAGCTTCTTGTCCATCACAAGAGCCAGAGACCAGCTTGGGCTGGGTATAGGAGGTTCTTACCAGAATCTTATCCTGGTGACCTCAGTTAGTTTCCTTGGACCACAAACTTAGTGGCTGAAAATAGCATAGATTTAGTGTCTTGAAGTTCTAGACGCTGGAAGTCCAAAATCAGTCAAAGTCTTAGTGTTTGGAGCTTTTGAGGAAAATCCTTTTCCTTGTCCTTTTTTCCTTCTAGAGCTCGCCTGAATTCCTTGGGTTCTGGCCCCTTCCTCCATTCAAAGAACCGTACTCCAACTTCTGCTTCTGTCGTCTCCTGACCTTCTCTCGTTCCAACTCCTCTTGTGTCCCTATAGGACCCTTGAGGTGACACAGCTCCCTTGGATCTGGGAGGATCGTCTCCCCAGTCAAGATCCTTCACTTCATCACAGAGCCCTCATTTTCCACCTGAGGCCACATTCCCGTGTTCTAGGGATTAGAGAGGGACATCCTGGTGGTGGCGGCGGGGGTGCCGTCTTGACCTCTGAGCTTCAGCAGAACCTGGCCCACAGCTCTCTCTGAAAGACTGTGAGTAGTGACGAGGACCCGAGACCAGACTTTCTCTGTGTACACGTACCTTGAGATTTCAGAATCGCTTGTCCTTTCCAGGCCCCTGCCCCGTGCTAGTTGGTGGGTCTCCCATGACCTGACATGGGAAGAACATGGAAATATGATCATGAGATTTTGTGAAAAAAACATGCGGTGATCCCTGCAGGAGTCAGAGGGCCAGATTTCAGCAAGCTCTCTGAGAAGAACTGGAAAACGTGTGTGATGGAAGACCTGTTGATTTTTCTTTCCGTGGTGCTGTTAGCTGCTTTCCCCCCAAGGATTTCGAAACTTCTCTGAAGCCAAGTTGAACATTAGAGTCTGAGTGAATTCATGTTGACCAGCACTCCCGTTCGTGGTCCTTGTCTGCCGCTGCAAGAGCAGGATGTGCGGCAAATGCAGTTTGGGTTCCTCTTAAAAAAAAAAAAAGATCTTGGGCTGTAGCAGTTACACCAGATTTAAAGGTACATGACGGGGGGCAGTCAGGAGCAGTGGGCAGGACAGCTTAGAGAATAACTGGAATTCGTTGTGCGTGGAGAGGATGAAGGGACGGTGCCATTGTGAACACGGCCTTTTTAAAAAGAGAAGCAGCATGTGGAAGCTGCCTAAGGAGTAGACGGCGGGTGGGGGTCAAATTATTTCTAAACTGCTGTATTAAGTTCAGGGATAACCTTGACAGGGAATATCCATCTGCAATCTGAATTTATGAATTAGTAAGGAATTTTGGTTAAAAATGATAGAAACATAAACTGGTTTAAGGGGAAAAATGTATATATTGTTTAAATATTTTAATGAGTTTATAAATAGGGCTGCCTTCATGCATGGCTGGATCTAGATGCTCGGGTGTATTATCAAGACTCCATCTCTCCGTGTCTTTTAGTTTTGCTACTTTCCCATTTGGACTGTGGTAACTTTGGATTAATATCCTATCCACTACGTGGATTTATTAGAGAGGCACAGTGTCGTTTCCAATAATTTCAATAGAAGTTGTTGAACTGATTCCCATTGGCATGGTTTGGACAATGTGACCATCTTTAAACCAATGGCCTTGTGGCCAGGAGGGTGTATTGCTCTGATGACAGGATTTGGGACTTATGTCCCTTAGTGCAGCTAAGACATGAGACCAGATGGAATTGAACCACATGGCCTGCATGCAGAGGCAGGTTCGCTCTCCAAGGAAAATTGGGTGCTGTTAACCAAGATGGAAGAGGAGATGTTGGTAAGTTAAGGCAGATGTAGCAGAATGTCCCTGTCAACTCACTTATTAAAAGGCAGCTGTGGCTGTTAGTTCTACTAGAAGGGAAGGGGGTATGCTGGCCTTTTACAAGTCTTTGAGAGCATTCGTATCTGTCCTGAGCCCTGATTCTTTGTTAGGTGGGCATATTCTGTTCAAGATAAGTGGAGTTTATCTCATGTTATAAAGTGGAGAACAAAATACTGATTTTGTACCAACAAAACAAACATTTGGAGAGCCTTAAAATTCACTGTCATTCACAAGTGACCATCATGTATAAAATGAACTGAAAATCCTTACCACATAAATGCCTTGTATCCAGAACTACCATTCATTTAATAGCTCTTCAAGGAGAAACTCTGGGAAAATCCTAATGTTCCCTGGACACTTGGGCTCTCTCAAGTGCTTTTAATCAGAATAGGCTTGTTCTAGCCAGTTGTTCTGGCTGTAGTCCCACAAAGCTGGCTACATTCTATCTCCCAAATTCCCCTTAAATTTCCTGCAGAATTCTTCCCTTTTTTTCTTTTCATTGTGTGTGACATTTTAAAAATTCCTTTCCCTAGCCTGAATCTACTTCTTGGCTATTTATAAGAGCTGTGTGCCACCCAGAGGTGGCTGGTTTTTTGTTTTTTTTTTTTAAGATAAAGATAGAACATTTTGTCTTTTGTGCCCTTCCTTAATTTGAATGTAGTATAAAATATAACCAGACCCACTCAAGGTGTGGTCAGGTGTTACCACATCTAGAGGAGGATGGTCAGCAGTTAGGACACATGACTCAGCAAGTAACAAAAAAGTCCATTCACTCTGGTTTAAATGCTCTGGGAAATTAAAGGCGCAGGTCATTCAAATGCCGAAAAGTTATGGGCCTTCAGGCACAGCTTGATCAGGTTTCAACACTGGTTCTCACACTTCTCTCCTTGAAGGCAGCCATTTTTATCTGCCTTATCCATTCATGTAACTGAAGAACAGTATCCAAAACAATCATTATTTTTTGAATGAACAAAATGATCTCCATCATGCCTTTCTCTGTGGGTTGGTGTAACCATAGACAGAACAGACCCATGGGTGAAGAGGTATGGTCTTTTTCTCCTCTCTTCTCTCTCCTCTCTTCTCTTTCGCTCTTTGCTCCCCTCTCTCCCAGTCCCATTCTTACTAAATCCTCACAACTTCCCAATGCCTCTAAAATTTTATGGAGAAAGAAACTGAGGCCAGGACAGGGAAAGAATCTGCCTTTAGAAAATCCTGTCACCCTCCTATAAAAGAGGGATGACAGCTATGTCTCCACCCATGTCACAGCCTGTATCTCCTGTTTACATTCCACATAAGCAGCTGCCTCTCAACCAGCCAGACGAGGAGCTGAATTCATTCTCCAGTCCTGTCAGTCTATCTAGTCTCAAATTGGCAGCAAACCCTGCCTAATCAGAACTGCTATCCATGTGTAAAATGGGAACATGTAGTAATTCCACCCTCCATGGGAAGATTGGAAAATCCAGTGCACCCTGGAGCGTGGGCATTAGCCCTCATGGCCACCCTGGGCCAGGCCTCCGGAACACAGACGAGCACTTCTGAGCTCAGCTGTTGTGAATCTGAACTCTTTTTAGGGCTCCAGAATAAGTCCAAAGTTCACATTATCTTTTCTCCAATTGCTGTGGGACAGCTTCACTTGAAATCTGCAGGGCAGTAGGCAGATGTATGAATAGTCAAATAACTGGCAAAACCTGAGAGACCCCAGCGGGGATCTCAGCTTAGACACCTGTGTCTAGGACTCACCCTTAGATACTCCTGCCTTTCTCTCCAGGTAACCTGGACACACCCAAAGAGCCCCTAAACCTCCATCTTGCCTGAGGGAGAATGACTGTGGTGAGATTAAGTCAAGCCCCCCAAATCAAAACCAGCATGTGACACATCTCCCATAGTTGCCAGACCCCCCCCCGCTTTTTTTTTTTTTTTTTTTAAATGGCATCTCCTGCCAGATAGAGAACCAGAGGCCGGTCAGAATAACACTGAGGAGAAGCCAGGTCTCTCATTGTGGTGTGGAATTTGCAGTGGGTGCCTGGGCCAGGGGCCACAGAACTGCATGCCTGCTCTACCCCAGCTCGTCAGCACACTGTGTTACCTAACTCCGTGTGAACCCAAAAAGCAGACATGGTTAACAACATGGCTGCCAAGTGGTGCCTTCCTCGTGCCCCTCCCTGCCGCGGAGTGGAAGGAAGATGGGGACTCCATGAAGGAAGGCAGAGCCTGCAGGAAAGCACACACCTCGGGGACAACCCTTCTTGGTAAACGGGTGGGGACTCATCTGCATGGAGGCCCCTGGGGAGACTGAGAGATTTCCCTTTCTAGTACTTTCATTAATGGGCCTAATAAGGTCATGGAAGGTAGGCTTATCACATTTGCAGATGAAACCAAGCCAAGGTAAACAGGTAATTCTGTCGATGTCAGAAAGAAAGGGCTGCACCCAAGCACGGCATGTGACAGAGGTCAAGGTCCAGTCTCACCTTTTCCGTGGAACCAGTTCCACACCGGGGAAGGCCTGCCTTTAACTGCTTTCCACAGCTTCCAACCCTGAATGTCCTCCTCTTTGCCCATTAAGGTTTCTTTGCCTTCTCAGACCTTCCCCCAGGGACCCCCTTCCTCCCTGAAGTGGTTTCTGGAGCTGCTTGAGATTATGTCATTGAACTCTGGGCTCTGACCTCCTATGCCAATACCTTCCAATCCTGTGGGCCCAGAGCCACAAATAAGACTTGAAACTCCACAGATGGGGTTGGGGGGAAACAAAGGTCTCATGGAGTTGAGGGCTGGCTGGCTGCTGAGCGAGAAGGAGCCGCCGCGTGCTGAAAGCTGCTCGCTGTGGAATGGGCCTGTGGGGCTGCCGTGGACACATGGCTTCCCAGGCCCAGACAGTCCCCTCCCCAGGCCCAGACAGTCCCCTCCCCAGAACTGGAATACTGAGGTCTGCGGGGGTGGGGTCGGGGGCTGCTCGATGGGTTTCCTTCAAGATCCTTGTCATGTATAGCTAAAGCTATTTTTAAGGGTTCTTTTTTTATTTCATATATATATATTCCAATTATCTGTCATATTTATAACACGTGCAGCCTTTCACGTACATCAGAGATGGAAGCAATTACTCTGGGCAGCGGTGATTACTTTTATGTAACTGGAGTTGGGGACTTGTGAGTCAGTGCCATGCCCCTCAGCCATGTATGCCTGAGCCAGGATTTTTTTTTTCCCTTCCCCTTTCTTTCTTTCTTTCTTAAATAGTATTGGACAGTGTCAAATCCTTGCAAAAAAGAAATAACACTTTTTTATTTAAAGCTGACAGCACATTCCATCTACTTGACAGTGTAGAACTAATGAAGATGTAAGTGTAGGAAAACCTATAATCCAGCGCATCACTAGCAGTTTCCCACGAAGCACCCCCAGCGACATCGCCTGTCCTCGCCCTCGGGTCTGGTTCCAGCGGCGGCCAGCACTAGGAAATATTTCTGGACTGTGTCTCCGGCAGCGTTTGGCTCTCCACGTAGCCGAGGCTGAATGAAAATGACTTCGAACAAAGTCTGAACACCCGGGTTGCTTTTGATAAGGGTGTTCTTGGATGGCTTGTGTAAAGGACACAGATAGGAAAAACAGTTCTGAGAAATAGAGGTGCCTAGAGGAGAACCCTTTCCAGCCTTTTCATTCCGTTTCCCTTGACAGGGTTTCTCAGCTTCCGGCCTGGTGGCCAGAGATGTGTCTCTCCCCACATCATGGAATTGGGGCAGTCCCTCAGGGATTTGCCTTTGGGTCCCAGCCCTGGAGTTTCCAGCCGACAGGGCAGGTCCATCAGCCCAGCTGACTTGTCCACTGTATTGAGGACCCCTTTTGATGTGTGGGTCAGCGTGGGAGTGGAACTACGTGTTTTTCTTTCAAAATTCCTCGTTGGTGACTCACTGCCAGGTGTCCCCGACGCCCCCAGCTGCTGCGATTTCTGCACTCGCTCCCCAGAGATAAGCCTTCCTGAGGCCCTGTTCTGGGCTCTGCATTGCTTTCTGGTTAGAAAAGTATTCCACAGTCCCCAGAAACTACTGAGTCTGCCACTGCCAAAGGAAGTGAGTGTGTGCCTTTACACACTCTTGGACTCTTGGACTAGTAGTGAAAAGAGCATCAGGCTAAAGACAGCTTGAGTTTGAATGTCTCTGACCAGTTCCCTACTCCCCACCACTCCCTATTGTATTCCACTCAGTCACATAGTTCCATAGCCCTCTCCCTGCCTGTCAGGCTAAGGTCATGATCAGTTGTCCTGCAGCCTGACCCGTGTGT
This sequence comes from Solenodon paradoxus, assembly GCA_004363575.1. Classification (NCBI taxonomy): domain Eukaryota; kingdom Metazoa; phylum Chordata; class Mammalia; order Eulipotyphla; family Solenodontidae; genus Solenodon; species Solenodon paradoxus. The sequence continues at coordinate 1,587 of RJWH01011465.1, read as the reverse complement.
GTGTGTGTGTGTGTGTGTGTGTGTGTGTGTGTGTGTGTGTGGAGGGGTGTGGGGGTGGACTCTGGCATTCTGTGTGTAGTCCATGGAAGGTAGTGTGACCTTCCAGGCTAGGCCCAGGAGAACTGGGCTGAATGTGGTGCCAGGTCCTGTCGCCATGGGCTCAGTGGCCTGAGCTTTGAGTTGCAGGGAAGTCCTTGGGTGTCTGCTTTGCTGGCGGCCTCTCTTTGGACACTCAGCCTTTCAGCTGTTGAGCCCTAGTTGGAAGAGGCATTCCAGGGACATTCTTTCTGTCTGGAGCTGGGACTTGGCTTGAACTCTGAGCCCCAACAGACGGCACCAGTTTTCTCAACCTGGAACTTAATCCAACATTTTTTTTTTTTTTTCTATCACAGAAAACCAAAATCCCAGGGTTTGGTTTGGTCTGTTTCCCCATCAGAGAAACTGAACGAGTAAGGCTCAAGCAGAACAGGACATGTCTGTCTCCTCAAGCAACAGAGAAGGGACACGAAGAGAACCCTAGGTGGATGCTGGACTCAGCTCGGGGGAAGGACAGCTCTGGGAGACAGGGTGAGGCCTGCAGGGAGGTAGAGATGTGGCGGAGGCAGAGCTCTGTCCAGAAGAGAGGGCGAGGCTGTACACCATATCTCTGTGGACGGTGCTGCCTGGTGCGAGCGGCCTGGAAAACCGCTCCCCAGCAGCTCGATGAAGACAGGATGCCGAGGTTGGGGACAGGCAGGCTCCCAGAGGGGGCACTTTGGTTCAGTGTCCTAGCATTGATTTTTCAGAATTGTTTGTTCTTGTCTAGTCTGAGTCAGACATTCAGGCTCTAGAGGTAAACTGAGGCAGATCCAAAGAAATAAGCAAGGCAGGACCCTTGCCTGCTGTCTCAGAGCCCGGGGCATCTGCACTGAGAGGGGTGTAGTGGTTTAAAGAGGACACCCACTCACACAGGTGTGTCCACCTGGACCCTCAGAATGGAACTTTATCTGGAAACAGGGCCTTGCAGATGTCAGTCGTTAAGGATCGTGAGATAAAATCATCCTGGGTTTATGATGGGCCCTGAATCCGGGGACAGGTGTCTGTGTAACCAGAGGAGAAGAGACTGAGACCCTCGGGGAGACGAAGCTGGTGTGTAGACAGTGGCCGAGATGGGGGTGGAGCAGCTACAAGGCCAGAGACACCAGGGATCCTGGGGACACCAAAGCTGGAAGGCCCCGGCAGGGGCTCTCCGCGCGCCTTTGGAGGGGGTGCAGCCCTGCTGACACCCTGATTGCAGACCTCTGGCCTCCTTCCTGGGGGAGAGAAGCGTCTGTGTTTCTTAGGTTCCAGGATGTGGGGACTTGTGATGGACGTGGATACAGAAGCCTCTGAGGCACTGAGTGTGTGTGATACACACTCCACCTTTTGGAGGCAAAATGATGTCTTGTGTGTAATTCACCGCTGTGTCATGTGACCTCACTACCCTGTCCTGTGCCGTTGGGTTAAACTTGCAAGGATGTCCAGTTGAGTTGGAGACCTTGAACCAATTTGTCCTTTGAGAAACACACACTGGGGAGGAGGGGTGTAGGTGGGGACTGAGATATGGAG
>RJWH01011464.1:0-12113 GCA_004363575.1 Solenodon paradoxus | reverse complement strand
GAAAATACTCTAATATAATAAACAAAGATACATAAAGCAAGAATAACAGATGGGATAAATGCAATGAAGAAACAAAAGAGCAATGAGAATAGAGATTACTGAGATGGGGGGGCAAGTTTTAAATGTAGAGAGTGAAGGACGCACTGAGATGACATTTGAGAAAAGGTGTGAAGGAACTGAGAGAATCAAGCACTATAGATATCTGCGGAGGGTGTTCCTGTCAGAAAAGAATGACAAATGCAAAAGCCCTGAGGTGGGAATACTCCTGGCAAATTTGAGGAGAAAAAGGAGGTTAGTGTGCCAGAGTACTACTTCTCTTATTTACCAGCTATGAGAACTTCAATAAATCTCTTAATAAAATTGAGGCCCAAAGAGTTGACCTACAGAGGGAGACATTTAACTCCAATCCAAAAGCTTTCTCTGAGTTATAAAATAATGGTAGAAAAGAAACAAAAGTAAAAACTTCAGTGTGACTTCTTTTTCATACCCTAACTAGAAGGGAAACAAGTCCTATATAACTCATACCATAACTCCCACAAATGGCCAGAGGGTTTCATGACAGATATACAATAGATACAAACGCTTGATAATTCTATGTGAAGCTCTTCCTTATCACTGTGTGAACTTTGAGGATTAGAGATGCAATCAACAGAAAAAATAGAACCGAGTTCTCAAGAGAACAGAGTTGATCACAGAAATATGGGTTCCACATGCACAAACACCATCTCCTCTTGAGGCAAATCTTTCAACTTTTGAAGCCACTAAAAGATGTATCTCAGTTTTTCCTCTTCCTTTCTCTGGCATATTTCCATCACTGGAGATGCTAAAGAGGAAGCAAAGCCCACAGCCAGAGTGGAAAAGATCATGGAGACACATGTACAAATAGAGCCCTGAAATTCCAAGTGACTTCTTGGGAAGAGGTTACTCCTATTAGTTCTTTAATGGAAAACGTACAACTATCCAGTTCAGAAGTTATTTCTGATTAACTTTGACTGTAATTTCCCATAGATATTTAAACTGAAAGAAGCAAGGTTTAGAAATGGCTTCTTTTGTTGTTGTTTAATTTTAATTTTTTGTTTTGCTTTTCAGTCTTTTGATTTGGTATCGTGCTACTTGATTGCTTATATGAATATGTAGAATAGTGTATCTCCTTTTTTTCCCTCCCAGTGATTCCATAGTTAAAATGCCAATGAAATTTGTGAACCTGAGGCTTTAATTTTTTTAGGATTTTTATGAAATAGTACAATGTTTCACTAAGTAGTACAACAGTACAATTGTTTAAACTTTAAATCATCAGCATAATTTTTGCTCAGTTGTTTACTTTTCAAATATAATGAGTGAGATTTCAGAAATGCAGGCAATGAAATAGTTTGAGAGTGTTTTCATAATAAGCACCAATCTAAATGATTTCCCAATAGCTTGTTGTTGAAAGACAATCAAGAGAGGACAGTGAAGTTTCCTTTAAAAAAACTGCAGAATTGTGTTTGTTGAAATTGGGTTTGGTTAAAAGTCTACCAATAGACCATTAAGTAATCAGACTTAGAGGTCTCTTTTATTGTAACAGTTGCTTAAACTCAGTGTAAACACAGAAAGTCTTATGAAATCGCTTGATTTGGGCAAACTCAAGAAACTCGAGTAGTCTTTTCAGGAATAACAATGCTGAGAGTATCTTTTTTTCTCTAATAACTCAGGGTTATTTTATTTTGTGTTATTAACATGTTTACATTCTGGATGGACACTACAATTGCTCTACGCTTACGAAGAAATCTGAGATGTCTTACTGCTCTAAACCAAGTAAATGGTTTAGAACATTTTTTCTAGTGGTGCCCTGTTCTCTTTTCATTTCTTGCCCCTTCTAGATTTTGTCTAGAGATGCCAATTCAAGAGATATAAATACAACCTGCATTTTCAGTGAGTTTAAAAACTGTTTCCAGTACCTTCTAAAGTAAAAAAAAAAGTGCATTAAGTATGGGATAAGTTGTTTACTCTCAGTATTGGAAGCAAAGCAATTTGAAAAACCAAGGACATTTTCTAATAGATCCCAAAGACTTGCATATATAGAAACACTTTTGTCTTTTGACTTGCATCCTTTTCTTGGTGCTGATATGAAAGCAGGATTTTTGTTTTTGTTTTTTTAAAGGAAAGGTGCAGGCAGGAATGAAGAGTAGGCAAACATGAAGCAAGGAAGAGAGAAGAGGAGGAAGAGCTTTATTTATTTATTTTTTTCATTTAGTTGTTCACATTTGTTGTTCACCCTGGCACTGGGTCTTGAAAGCTGGACCTTGGGATGTATGTGGGACTGCTCCCAGGTATAATAGACTGCTAGGCCACCAGGGCACACCCATTGCTATTTGTTTTGAAAACAGAAAATCAGTTTGTTTCGTAGCTGTCAATACCAGAAAACCTAATTAGAAACAGCATAAGCCAGCATGATTCACAAAGTTTAATGTGGCTAGGAATCATCTGGGTGTCTTTTTCAAATATAGATTCAGATTTAGTAGGTGTGGAGCAGGCAGAGATTCTGCATTTCTAACAATCTCCCAGTCATGCTGATGTTAATGGTAATGATACTGCACCTTGAGTAGCAGGAACTTAAACAGTAAGGACCTTTATTATCCTATGTAAAGAGTTCAATGGAAGGGAATTCTAAGGTTGATTTATTCAGAAGTTTAACCGTATCATCAAGAACCCAGATTCATCTTCCTGTTCTGCCATCCTCAGCATGCTGGCATTGCCCTTCATGCTTGTCTCCACATGGTTGCAAGATGGCTGCAGCAGATCCTACTATCACCTCTTCACCCAGTCATAGACAGAGGAAGAAAGACACTTCTTCCTATGTATATCATTCAGTAAAGAAAACCCTTTCCCAGAAGACATTGCACTCCAACCCCAGAAGACTTTCCCTCGGGTTCAACTGATCAGAATTTTGTGTCACAAGTTTATTTACAAGTCAGTTCCTAGCAAGAATTGTTCTGATTGTCTTTGACTACTTAAGGTGAGCCCTGTGGGGTAGGGGTATCCTGACTTTCCTTGAGACACAGAGCTTATCTGATAACTGAAGAGTCGGGGGTGGTGACATGGTTGTTGGGTAGGCTGTCAAGAGTGTCTGCCACAGACAGTTTTCACCACTTGACTTCTCACTTAGATGCACACTGCTTGGTTTTTTCAAAAGAATCCAAATCTCACTATAAAACATGCCACAGCAATGAGAAATTCTTTATAATCATATTTCTAATTTTCAGTCAATGGATAACACATTCTAAACAATATTCAATGCAACAAGTAGGGCCAACTCCAGTCAACTAATGAAGTCAGTTGTTTATTTTTACACAGCTTGTCCTCTGCTCTGGTGTTCTCCTGTGGTACTCTGTTTGGGCTGCCTTGACAAAGCACTGTAGACGGGGTAGCCTATAAACAACTGAAACTTGTTTCTCACAGTTTGGAGGCTGGAAGTCCAAGATCAGGATGCCAACATGGTTCGTTTCTGACGAGAACCTTCTTCCTGATTTATAGATAGTCACCTTTTTGCTGTGTCTGCACACGGTGGAGAGCAGAAAGAAGAAGGAAGCTCCGGCATCTCTTGTAAGCGCACTAATCCTATTCATGAGAGCTCTACTCTATGACCTACGCACTTTCCAAAGGTCCTACTTCCTTGTACCATCACTTTGGTGCTTAGCATTTCAATATATGAATTTTAGGGGGGCACAAATATTCAGTTGATAGTCCCACTTTAACCCATTTCTCAGGTCCAGGAATCCAGTACCCACATGTGGCCTTTCCCATCCAAGAGTCTCTTTTCAACCATCTACACTCCTCCAAGCCTACACATCCCTAGACAGCATGGCAAACAAGACTCTACCTCTTAGGGCACTAATTAGTGTGCAATCATTATAATGATTTCTATAGAGTCACATTCTACCTTTCCAAGGCAAAGTCCACATTTTCACATAGATCTTTAACCACATCATCCAGCCTTAAGGACTGGCTTGGGAGGGATTAGTCATTGCAAAAGATTATTTATAAAAATCAAAGATTATTAATTTTAGATTTTATAATCTCAGATTTCAAAAGAGCAAATGAGAAAAGTTCTCCCAAATAGCTATTAAGAGACTGAAATGAGAGAATAGAAAAAAATGTATGTACCATTTATGTGCTCTTGCCATAGGAAGTGACATCAGCCCTCTTTTTCCATCTTGAAACCCTTCCCCGTGACTCATTGATGTGTGCACCCGTTCGTTCTTCAAACCTATATTGAATTCTCACTATATGACCAAATATAAGCCATTTTTCATTTTCTCTTAAAAGCTTTCCTGCTAAGTGAAAATAAATAAGCTATTCTATAAAAATGTTCCCATTAATTTCAATGGAAAAACATCATGCCATATTCCATCCCAACTCCAGATAGTAAAACAATTTTTGTAGATAGAAAAGCATATCAGTTGAATAACGAAGATATTTTTCTGTGTGCAATAAACAATTTTAAAGTAAGTAAATTTGAATTTACAAGATAAGGAAGTTTATTGAGCTCACCAAAAAGAAGAGCTGTTGGTGAGTGGTGACAGTGGGGATCATTCTCTGGAAGGTGTGAAGGGTTATGACTTTCAGGCAGACATTTAGTATGGGAGTTGGATGTGCATATTGTTAATTTACATTTCCTTGCGACTTGGACACAGAAGATACTCTAACATGTATGGCTTAGTCATAATTACAGAAGAAGTAGAATCTCTGGGTTGAAAAAAAAAAGACCAGTGGAAGTTCATTTGTCTTCCTTCTCAACAATGTCAGTACAAAATCAGATAGAGTCTCCATTTACTTGTGAGATATTTCAAGTTCCTCAAATATCTCATGATAACTGCTCAGGACACGGTGTAATTTCTTAGAACATACAATTGATTGAAAGTTTTTCTTCATCTTTTCATGATTTGCAAAAATCATACATAGTAGAGTGAGCTCTGCGTCTTCATCTAACACCCAGTACTCAGTTACCAAGTCAGTTTGCTAGGTTATTCTCTCTGCACTGTTTCTTTCATTCCACTTTGCAAATCCTCAGGCACTAGATTAGTTCCAACCTGTCTCTTGGCTCCTGTGAACTCCTCATCCAACCTTCCAGAATGACTCTCTGCTTGGAGGTGTTACACAGGTAATTAAGAGCAAAGGCTCTGTAGTCAGGTTGCCTGGTTTCAAATTTGTTGTCTAGAGCTTTCTAGCTGTGTGACCTTAAAAACAGTTAATCTTTCTGTGCTTCACTTTCCTCACCTATATAAAAGAGCAATAGTATTTGGAGGGTTCTTGTGAGATTTATTTGAGTCAAATGCACACATTTTTCAGAACAGTGCATGACAGAGAGTAAGCTCTCGATAAGTGTGTTATTGTGGTTTCCTTTTCCCCTACTAACTACTCCCTGTGCTGTTTTAAAATTATCTTCTCTAATAATCTTAATAACTGCTACCATGTATTGAGTATCTACTCTATGCCAGACACTGTACTAGTCACTTGATCTGTAATACCCATGGAATCCTTGCATGTTATCCCCAGTTTACAGATGAAACCAAAACTCAGAGAACTCTGGGATTGGGATATATACACCAAAAGTTCTAGAATTTGAGTAATTATAATGGAAAAAATGTGGGAGTATATGGAAGGGTCCCTTTATTTCTATGGTCTGGTCCTTATCTGAATGTATTAGCCAGCCATTGTTGGGAAAATGCTGTATAATAAGTAAACCCCAATCCTCAATGGGTTACTATGAACTGGCTTACTATTTTCTCTTCTTCAGAGGTCTGCAGATTGGCTGTGGTTCTGTTGTATTTGGCTCTGGATTGTAGACTGATTCATGTTTACTCCTGTGCCTCCTCGTTACGGAGCGGCAGCTACCCAGAGCACATTCTTCTCATGAAGGCTAACAAAAGTTTGGCATAAGCCAAACAGCTATGGAACATCTATGGAAAGCCTTACTTATATCACATATGTTAACATTTCACAGGTCAAAGCAAATGACACAGCCACGTCAAAAGTCAATGAAGGTGGGAGGTATACTTTTTTCTAACCTACTGGGAGGCACAGTAATGTTACCTGCAGAAAACAGCATGAAAAATTGAGATCAATCATACAATTTAACACTTATTCCTGGTGTGGAGGGGTACAGAAAGATATTGACCACTTAATTTTTAACATTGTGACTGTCACATAGTAGGTGTTCAGTAAATTTATGTTGGTTCAATGGGTGGGTAAGTAGAGGAAGGATGGCAAGATGAAAGGAAGGAAGGAAGAAAAGGAAGTTAATAACAAATTGCTGGTTGCAACTCAGAGGAAGCCATAAGGGAAAGAAGCTAGAGATGGTATATCCAAGATTGTATTTGCCACTTGGGTCTAGTGTGGGTTTTCATCAGAGAAAAAGGAAATTGTGTGGTCCAGATGGTTCCTTTTATTGGGATATAGGTTCAGAAATTTGGTCCTTGGAAATTTGATTCATGCCATATCAATATATTATTTAAATCCTCCCCTCCTTTTGTTTTTATCCCTTAAAATTGATCAAAGTTCTTGAAAGTGATAGTATCCCCCAACTTGCCAAAAGAAGCCAAGGAGAGGCATTTTCTTCATGGATGGTGAGAGTTTTAAAGGGGGAGGAAGGCCAAGGCACTGCTGGGCTTTGGGTAAGGGGCAGCAATAGGTACCTACCTGACAAAGCTGCAAGGGAGAGGAGAGATTCAGGGCTGGGAGAGGACATAGCCGACTTTACCACCTGTATATTTTCCCAGAACTCAACCTGGTTCACTTACTGTGTGAGATCTCCCTGGGTTCTCTTGTAGTGAGAGAAGAGGGCCCCACCCTGAAACTCAACCAAACCCCTCCAAACAAGGCCCCTGCTTCTCTTCGCTTCTCTTCTAGCTGCTTTTCTACTTCTGACCTGTGCTGCTGAAGTCAGATGGAATTGCTCTCAAACTCTGCTCTCTCCAGGGAGCTTTAACTGATTAAAAGAAAAAAACTCTCCTTTGATCCCGCTTTCAAATTCATTTGTGCTTCTCCTTAGTTGTGCTTCACTTTTCCTGCTCTGCTTTTTGATGGTGTCCCTTGTGACCTCGCTGTACCCTTTCTTGGAAACCTGTGAGTTCCTGGAGGCAGATGGACGGGTCGTGTTTGTATCCCGTTGTGCTTGCCCAGTGCCTTTCACAACTGCCAACGTAAATGCCTGGAATTATCTCCGGCCCCTCATTTCCCCCTGCTGGGGTCTCTGCTGCTTGGTCTAGGCTGTCTGCTGTGGGGATTAAAAGTGTTGGCTCTGGTGCATTCTAGGGGAGCAGCGGTTGGGCATAGTCCACATACATCCTAAGGTCCTGGGTTTGGGTCCTGGGACTGGTGGGAACAACCAAGGTGAACAACTAAGGAAAAGGAACTGCTTCATTAAATTAAAAAAAAAGTGTAGGTTCTAGAGTTCCGCGTTCTTCTACTTCTTGGCTGTGGTCTTGGGCAACCTTTTCTGTGCTTCCACACTCTCACATATGAAATGGAATTGTGTGGGAGCGTAAGTGAATTAAATGCAAATGTAGAAGACTGAGAATAGTGCCTCATACCTAGTAAGTTCTGGATACATGCTAATAATAATTGCAGAGAATCTTATTTTTTGAAATCCAGTTTAATTTCAGCTCAGCAAAAAGAAGAAAGCACAGGCAGTGAGTCTGCACATGTTTAGAACTTGGTGGATGTCCTGTCATGTCAATCTTGGGGTTCATGCTATAGCCCATAGTTTACCTGTTTGATGGACTTGACATAGCTGTGAATCTATGGGCAAAAAAGGGAGCTTTTCTTTTTTATTTTACTTGTGCCCTAAATCAGGTATTTCCAGATCTTGTAAAGTTAGTCATGTCCTTTATGCCAAGTAGACATTAAGACATGTCTACTTGTGACAAATGAAAAAAAAACCCAAAAAACCCAACTGTCTGCAGTGTGGCTTGCTTGTACTGTTATTCAATGCTAGTTGCACACGAACACCATCTGGGGAGATTGAAAATATCCTAATGCCCAGACTGCACCCAGATTATAAGATCAGACTCTCCCGCCAAGGGGCCAATGTCATCAGAGCTTTTTAAAAATATCCATTGAGGCAACTTTGATTTACAAAATAAAATAAGCCCATATGTGCAGGTTCCCTGTTCAGGAAATATATGACAACACACCTGCCCACCACAAAATTATAAAAAATTCTCCACCACTGTCCCTGGACTCCTCCATCCCCTACCCTTCCCTACTGGAAACCTCAGTTCTATTGTCAATGTCCAAGGATTGTTCTGTCTGTTCCTTTGCTTTGTTTCTTTATATGAGTGAGATCACTAGTTTTTGTCTTTCTCCTTCTGAGTTATTTCACTTAGCATCATCCCCTCTAGTCCCATCCATGTTGTAGCCATCATACCTTTTTAAAGCTCCACACAGGATTCCAATGTGCATCCAGGGGCAAGATCCCTTTCAAGGGGAATTCGCCAATAGGTAGTTGGGCTCTTCAAATTCCTCAGTGAAAGTCATCAAGTATTAAAAACACCAAAAAGGATGCTAAGAAACTCTTTCAGATGTACTATATCCCATAATATTGCAAACATAACCATGTAAATTCCATTCTCTTTTGCACTGTGGTTTATGGCAAAAGTTGAAGTGGCCCCAACCAGCAAAAGTACTTGGGGGCTCTGGTAACCCCACTCTCCCCTCCCTCTTCACGTTCTGGACATGGTTTTTGGGTTTTTTTTCTCAAGTGACCTGGGTGGTGAATAGATTGTCCCAAGAGCATGAGGCAATTCTGTTCATGGTGTTCCCTGCTGCTCTTTTTCTAGGAAATCCACTTGTGTTCTAAGAAGATGACTGCATTCACCTCTGCCCCTTTGCAAGTCACTGAAAAGCTGAGCTCAGGCCAAAGCTTCTGCAAAACAACTTTGTAGATACTCAGATGCATAAAATAAATACACAACTTCTAAATCCCAAACACTCATTAACGATTGATGGACAAGCTGCCTAATTAATGCAGTTCCCTTTGTTGGAAGCATATTTACATCATAGCAATGCCTTACTTATCTGACTTCTCAGCCAATAAGAAAATTCACACCTCAAAATTTTCTAGAAAATTGAAACTAGTTCCTTTGGGTGCTCAACTCTTTCATTTTAGCCATTTTATAATTATATATTTTAATGAGATGACTTGGAAGTGTTAGCTACACCAGCTGTTTTAATAGAGGATATGGAAAATGATTTCCTCCAGGGGGATAGCATCTTGAACCTCAAACTCACCATGACCAACCTGAACATGGCCCCCTTGTAGCTCCACGTCCATTCTCCTCTGATGGAGGGCCACCAACCATACAGCTCCTCAGAGAACCAATCTCTGCAGTTCTATCTCCCTCATGCCCACCCCAGTCTGTCCCCAAGCACTGCTGATTTTGTCACCTGAGTATTTCCCTCCCTAATCTCTATCTCTACTACTACTGCCCCATTTCTAGAGCCTACCACCTCCTCTGTCTGGACCACTGGAAAAGCCACATCTCCACTCCTCACTTTCACTGATGGTCTATTTAAGACTGATTATTATATACCTCCTCATGTCATACTGTCTGAAAAGATTTTAATGGTCTCCTAGTGCCGGCAGGATAAAGACAAAACTTGGGGAAATAGAATATGACACCCTCAGTGACAAAGCCTCCAAGTGGCCAACTTTTCCTTTCTCCTTCCCTACATTTCTGTTGACAGCTCTACTTAGGCTCCTGCACACAGGAGCCTCTGGGCCTTGCCCTTGCTGTCGCCTGTACCTGGAACACCTTACCTCCTTCTCTGCCTGCTCAGTTCCAGCTCTCCCCTTAGGATATAGCAGAGGCTCTGGGTCCTTCTTTCAGAAAGTCTGCCTTCCCTGCCCATGATTATTGGCTAAAATGGATGCCCCTCTGTGGAGGTCCCATATGCCCTGTGCGTACAATGGGATGAAAGTGAAGCGAATGCGCAATTCAATCATGTGGTGATGTAGTTCAGGTTCTACTCACGTTTCCTCTCCCTGCTTTCAATCTCAGTTCTGCTTATCAAGGCCATCTTTGGGCACATTTTAAAATGTCTCCTAACTCAAAGAATTCCTGGATGGCATCTTCTAATCTACAATGGCCTGAGGTTTAAGGAACACAGGCCAGAGCATTAAGATAGGGCTTGGTGACAATTGCTATTTTAGGTATGTGGAGGTATTTTCATTGTTGCTTATTTCCAAGTCTAGGGCCCTGTGTTCTAAGGGGTTGTGGCTCTGAGGGTCTTCCCTCTGAATCCTCATGAGGTTTTGGTACATCTCTTCTGAAATGGAAGTGCTGAAATATATTGATTTCACAAAGAGGGAAAATACAAACAAAAATAATAATTTCTCAAGCTGAGACAGGTGAAGATGGCAGTGGGAGGACTATTAGGTGATGGAGGGTTAACTTTAGATTTCTTTTAATGACTGTAGTCACGCCATTCCCAACTTCTATAGGCATTTAAACAATACTGGTCAAAGGACTGAGTGAATGGAAGGCTGTGAAAGAAGAAAATCCCTGTAAACAAGACACAGTGACCAGGTGTCATTAGAGTGCCAGCTATGGCTTTGGGGTAATAAGAGGCAGAAAGGTATCACAGACGGTAAGCTAGGGGTTTGGGACTGTAGGGAATTTCAGGAACTGTGCTTTGCTTCAAACTCTGGAATAACTTTTCACAACTGCATTTATTTCAATGTAATATAATTTAAATGAAAAACATATAAATAAAAATACAAAGCAACATGTGCAAACAGATCATAAGGTTGCATAATGAAAAGTGACTCTTCTATCTTAGACTCTGTGTCTCTCTTCTCAGAGGTCATCACTCTTGTTTATCTTTCTGAAATATTCAGTACATATACAAGCTGTATTCGGTCTGCCATAACAAAAGACCATAGACTGGGTGACTTAATAGAAAGTGATTTCTCACAGTGCTGGGGAAGTTTAAAATCACAGTATCTGCTGTGTTGGTTTCTCTTGAGGCCTCCTTGGCTGATAGATGGCTACCTTTTTACTATATTCTCACATGACCTTTTTTCTGTACCTGAGCATTTATGGTGTTTCTTCCTTTTTGAAAGGACACCTGTCATATTAGATTAGAGCCCTACCTTTAGGGCCTCATTTATCTTTCGTTTACCCCTTTAAAGGCCATTTCTCTAAATCTGGTTATACTCTGAGGTACTGGGGCTTAGGACCTTAGTCTATGAATTTGGGGTGGGGGTGCAAAGTTCAGTCCACAACATGCCCCAGTGTAAAAAGTCTCTTACATACTCCAAGTACCACTTCTCAAACTTGAATGCACATATGAGTCACTGAAAGATTGTGTTAAAATACAAGATTTTGATTCAGCAGGTCTAGCATGGAGCCTGAAGCTACATTCCTAGCAAGCTCCAAGGACTATGCTTTGAGTGGGAAGGCAAGGCCTTCCTCAGCAATAATACACCTTTTTTTTTGGGCGGGGAGGGCAGCATTTTCTAAGTGGCTTGTGGACAGTTTTACAGAAATAAAGAGAAATCCCCCCCTACTGATTTGTCATTCCAGATGGCAGTCTCTGCCAGCACATGTCACAAGCTCACAACAGCTCTTTGGGGATGGCGATTTTCAGCAGCCAGTCAGTCTGCCCTTTTACTCCCGGATGTGGCGTGGGAGGAATGTGCTGATCCCTCACTCTTTAGGGGCAAGACTCCCCAGTTACCAGCACGAGGCAGAGACTTAGGAGGAAACTTTAGCGGTTGCCACCAGCCTGTGCTCCCAAGCTTCTTAGAACTGGCAGATACCCTAGAGATTAGTGACAACAGGCTTCTCAGCACCTTTTGAGAGATAAACAATCTGGGGCACAGATAATGTGAAGTGTCCAAGGTCACACAGCCCGTGAGGACAGAGCTAAGCCCAGGACCTGGGGCCCCATTCTCTAAAGTACTGGTTCTGAACCTTGAGCGAATATTTGCATTTCCTGGGGACGTTTAAAAATGTGCACGTGGTGCGCCCTGCTGGCCTAGTGGATTAGTCCACTGCCTCTGGTGGAGCGCAGTCCTTATAAATCCCAGGGACCTGGGTTCAAGACTCGGGGACAATCACCAAAAAACA